>WBMZ01012757.1:0-58406 GCA_013400975.1 Atrichornis clamosus
GTCTTTTAAACTAAGACAACCAGACATTAACAAAAATCCAAAATTGAGCATTTCTCTTTTATTTTAATTTTTATTCTCAGACACCCCCATCCCCCCCCAAACTTTTTAACAAAATCTAGGGCAAAGGCACATGTGTGCAAGGACTATGCTCACTTACTCATAGCCTGTCTCAAAGGGCTGGAGATGAATTACCTCTTTTGGCTACAAGATTTCCTCAAATAACAATAAGGCTATGGAATATAGATTTGATAATATTATCAGAAGCATATTTTAATGTGGATTTTGTGCATCAAGTAATACTGAAATTTGTGTTTGTGTGCTATTTTGTATACAGGGACACATAAATGCTTATGCTTCAGTCTAAAACAGTCTATTGCAGAAAGAAAAGTCAATTCTTTATCTCCTGTAGTATAAACGCAATAAATTGCTCAGATATAGCTTGTCACTTAGTTGCATGGAAAAGCATAATAATAAGATTTTGTGTTGATATGCTCTGTTACAGAACTATAAAACCAAACATTCTGTGTCTGATGTACCCTAATTATTCTGAAACTTTGGTTCCTTTTTTCCTGTTTGTGATATTATATCATTATTTATTCAAACTTTCAGCTTCTTCAATAAACAGTATTTTAAGAAATTTTGTTAAATGCAGATTTTCAACATTCAAGGGTTTTTTAAATTGATCCATAAGGCTTTTATTCCATGAGTAGAAAGCATGGTTTTATCACTAGTTTTCCATTGTTTGAAATCTAATAAGTTATTGAATTCAGGCTAAACAAAGGTCAAAAAATGACTCATTGCTTTTGATCTGGAAAATGTTGCTCTTTGACTTATTCTGTAATTGCTAACAGCTTTTAGACGTAAGTGATCGTGGTATGAAGAAGATGGCCATGTTTCTCATGGGTTTGGATTCATTTGTCAATAGCCCACAGAGTTTCAATGAATACGTTATCCGATGTTTTTTGAACTCAGTCTACACTTCTGCAAACAATATTGCACTGTTTTATGTAATTGCTTCTTTTATGTACTATACAACATGTCCTTAATTTCATTGCTTGTTATGAGGTGGTAGGGAGAAGTTATAAATGAAAACTTAGATCAGAGTGCAGGGCACTTAGTTCTGGGTAAATTTATTTATAATTGGACCAGATGTAAAACTGCATAAAATCTCCAAATGGCTCCATAGATGGAAGGATGTGGAAACATAGCATAACAGCAAGGTAAAGTCCTTCTTAGTATTCTCATTAAAAAGGGAGATTAAACTAAGACAAGTTTGATCCACTACTTTAATCACATCCTCCTCCCGAAATTTAAATTTGAGAGGTGTGTCACAAAGTTACAGAATGGATTTTGCACTTGTTGCCCTTTATTCTGTAGCTTCAGCTCAATTCTATTACTCTGTACAAAAAAAACCCAGAAACCTGGCCTACTTTCAAGTCCAACATCACAATTCTGCAGAGGGACAGTAGGCATAACGTGCCGCGCTGCATAGATTCTTGGTAGAAATGAGTCAGTAGGATGATGTCGGGGTACCCTGCAAGTTAAATTCATATCTGCACTTACTCAATAGCCCTGAAATTGAAGTTGTGAAATAAAAGAAAGATAACCCTGACTTTTAAGGTTTTACCTCGATATTGCTGTCAATTTCCCAGGTAACAAGTGTGCTTTGAAAAACAGCAAATCAAAGACCATTTTCATGCCCACCTGTAGTCCTTGCAAGACCCTCAACATCAAACTTTCCATTATAAAATACCTACCACAATAATAATATCACAGCAACACACCAAGAGACTGAACAGTTCCCGCCACTTAAGAACTGAATTTGTCAGTTTATCATAGTGTCATATTAATTTGCCACATATTTACAGCTTAAAGAATTGTAATATGAATTGCTGCAGAATTATAACCCTTAAATGGCAGGGAGGTTTACACCTGTAGAAGCAAATTTTTCCCCCTGCCAGTGCACAAGCTCCTTCAAGAGGGAAAGAACTGTATTTTTAAATGTGCTTAATCCTGATTATGAGGATTACCTTTTAGAAACCTATGAACTGAGAAAATAAAGGAGAAAAGTATGAAAAAAAATAAAAAGAGCATAACTCTGTTATGACTTTGAGGTGGGAAAAAAAATCTCTTGGTTAAAATCATGATTGTTCACGGACAGTTTCCTCGCTAAACCAATGGAAGAAGCAAATTTATTTCTTCAATAATATAGAGAAAAATCTCTAGTATCACTTTTTATGCTTTATTCAATAAGGCATAGATTAATTCAGGGTTTGGGGGTTTTTTTCTTTAGTACTTAAAAAATTCACTCCCTTGCATCATTTTTTATAATACCATTATGCAAAACTTAAGTGACAAAACACACTCTTTTGTCAGTGTGACTTCATCAGCTACAATTCCAGACTATCCTGTTTAAATTGTTGAGTCATTAGATGTTACTGTGGAAGACATTTTAGTGCAAGAAGCCATACAGTTCCATGGGATACCTTTTATTCATCCCCTTACATCCTGTTTTGTACATCCTTTTTGACCAGAGAGGGTGTGGAGTCTCCAACCTCAGAAATATTCAGAAGACATCTGGACACATTCAGTGACCCTGCCTGATCAGGTGGTCTGTACCAGATGACCTCAAGAGGTCCCTTCCAACCTCATCCATTCTAAGACTGGTATTGTCCATGATACTATCAAAAATATTTCTCATTTTAAGAGTAAAAATGCAAAAGTATTTTCTCTTTGTAATTCTAGTTATAATTGAAATACTTTTCATCAGGACATTATCCAAAACAGTTAGGAAACTTTAAGAAGAGTATGAATTTTCTTCCTCCCATCTCAAGCTGCAAACTAAAACAGCCTATGATGATAAACATAAACGTTTTGGGGAAAGAAAGCATTCTGGAGTACATGTATTGGTAATGAAAACTTCAATCTTTAGCATTGTTTGATGTTAAGACTAAACACTAGATCTAGTAAAGGGTTTTTGCAAACAGTAAACCAATTTATATAAGCAGATTATCTTCCAAGACATAAAACCAAACAAACCAGAATGAAACACCTACAAACCACAAGAACTGAGTTTAATAAATATCTCAAATTTGTGATACAACAGACCTGCCAATATGTCATTTGTATTGCTGGCTTAATACTTGTTTCAGAGCTTTCTACTCAGTGTATTTTCTTCTGTATATATACTGTGTACATGCATCCATGAATTAGGTACATAGATAAGGATCCAATTTTGTAGGCCACTAATCCTTACAGGTTGTTTCATAATCCTTATGAGGGGATACAAGGGATTACTTACACAGGAAAACTAACATTAAAGGCTCCTCAGGACAAGAGAGACGTGGAGCTCCTGGAGTGGGTCCAGGGAGGGCAACAAAGATGATAAAGGGCCTGGAGCATCCCTCTTACAAGGACAGGCCGAGGGAGCAGGGCCTGTACAGCCTTGAGAAGAGATGGCTGAGTGGGGACCTCACCCACGTCTATAAGTATCTGCAGGGAGGGTAACGGGAGGATGGAGCCAGGCTCTTCTCAGTGGTGCTGAGCAATAGGACAAGGGACAGAAACTGATGCACAGGAAGTTCCACCTCAACACGAGGAACAACTCCTTTACTGTGCAGGTGACCATGCACTGAAACAGGCTGCCCCCAAAGGTTGTGAAGTTTCCCTCACTGGACGAGTTCAAAAGCCATCTGGACACAATGCTCTGCCATGTGCTCTAGGATGACCCTGCTTGAGCAGGGGGGTCGGACCACTGTGGTACCCTCCAACCTCATCCATTCTGCGATTCTGTGAAACAGAAAAGACAGAAAAGGTAAAGAAAGCCAACTCTCTCTGTCTAGTTGTTCTGAAAGATAATTCTTATGAAAATAATTTGGAGTTCTAAAGATAAAAATCACATTGGAATTAAATATAGTTCAGTTCGATAAACAACTATGTCGTAAAAACACTGAGAAAGTAGAACAGCATTCCAGCTCCCTCTACTGGACTAGAGGTGTTGTATTCATAGCACTGTAATTGTAAAGCATTTACGTTCATCAGATACTTGGATATATCAGGCAATTTCTTTTAATGAATTATTTTTCTTTTCTCTAACAGAACATCTGAAAAATCAGTTTAAATGGTATTGTAACTCCTGAATACCTTCTTTTTTTTTTCTGAAAGAAAACCTAAAGCTGAAGGAAAGTCAAACAACAAAAACAGATTTTATGCACTGGTTCAAGGCTTACAGTGAAATTTTCTTATGAATTAATCTATAAATAGGTATCACAAGTCACTAACTACTGTTTGGATTATTGTCCTTGTAAAACTTATATAATTTTTGTCTCTTGCATCTGCCGGATAAGCTGTTTCAGAGATGAAAACCAAAAAATTCAGTAGAAGGTGCAAGTCATCAGCTCTTAAGGAGAAAAACCAGAGGACTGTTACATAACTGACAATTTAAAATATATATTTCTGTACACTGAAAGACTTTCAGAAACCTAAAACCAACAACAAGAAAACCTTCATTATCTTGTATTGCAAAGTCATCCTCATCAACAACCTAGATCATAGCATTTTCTTCTCCTTCCCCTGTTAGGAATGAAATAATCATTTTATCATTTGTGCATGTGTATTTTCAACACAAATTCTATGTGACTACATCTCCCTTAATGACAAATTCTCTAGGTGAAAACTTCACCCCTAAACCACTGAAACAACAATATTTCTTTCTGCAGCCTTCAGTTACTCTTTTTTTCTAATTTAAATAATTGCTTAAAATGAATCTGCTTAGGGACCAGCAGACAACAGATATCTCAATTACCATCTCAGGAGATAAAAACCTTAAAGGAGGAGTCCTATGATGCTTTAGTTGACTTTAGCTCTACGCTTAAATCCAGATCCACTTGACTGGGGGCAGTTCAAGACTAAAGGACAACTAGCACAAATGGAGGGATATCAAGTCAAAAAAAGAGTCTGGTCCTTAGAAATTGATTGAAACTATAGCTGTTTTAACTGTAGTATAAGTGTGGAGGATTCTAACTTTCAATAATGAAGAACTTGTTTCCACTGAGCCTCCTAATAGTTAAAAAAAATCACACACAATTGCAGTTGAACACAACAGGATTTAGAAAATACATTCTTCTCAAGTACACTGTGGTGTCTTGCAAGTTCTTCTCCCTTCTTACTTACTTTACTAATTTTCATTTCATGACTAAATAAGAAAAGAAGCTGGTTCAAAATAAACACATAATAAACACATAATTTAACAAATATTTCAGTCAAAGTATTTCAGTCAGCATGGAATAAGAGAACACATTGCTGTGAAACAGAAACATTTTTTTAAACAATTATAGTGGTTGAAAATCATTACTGCAAATCACAAATGACAGCATATGAAATACAATGAAGATGCCCAGTTAGCCGATCCAGACTTGAGTCATGATATTTACAAATACACTACTGAAAAAAATGTATATGGTTATCAAATACTTATAAAAACTAATTTAAGAAATTTGAAAGTTATTTTTGTCTATCCACTGACAGCACTGACATGATTATTATATCTTCAAGCAGGGGAGAAAAAATAAAGTGAAAGCAAGAAGTAAATTTTGAGACCTTACTCTCCACTTCTTTACAGCTTCTCATCATGCTCCACACAAACACAATATAATTGGTTTCAAAAGCAGTTTACCAATAAAAACTGGTGTTTTAAAGTAAAACAGTAATAAGCGTCCTAAAAAGAAAAAATCTTGTACCACAGTCCAGAAGATTGTGATTGAGGTGATATAATCACATCAGGAAAACAATTTCACTTTTTTTCATCTACACATTTGGCTTGCCAATATGATCTTAACATCTTCAGAGTGTCTGATAAACACATATAGCAAAAAGGTCAAAAACCCCTACATTCTGAGCAATAAAACTTTAGAGAATTGAAAATATAATATGCCACAGGTTTATTACTAGAAATTCCACAACTATTCAGATATTCATTTGTGGGGGAGGACAGAAGGGGCTGTAGAAGAAAGACAGGAATAGAAAGAAGGGAGAGAACTGCCAAGGGACTAAAATGGTACAGGATTGAGATTTCTCACCTTCGCTCTGTAGAATCTTCACTGCTTCTCATCCTGATTTCCTGCAGATAAGATCACATGGCCCACTTTTTTAAAGTCACCTATTCTTTCAGCTTGTAATCTTGCTTCAAGGTGAAGTCAGACATCTGTCACAAAAAGCAAAGTGAAAAAAGGAGTTGTATCATAGAGACATCTACATAACAACCCTCAGGAACTAATAGCACATTGTTGCTTTTGTCACCAGCAGTCATACATGAACAGAAATGACACTCCTGTAGCTCAGAAGTCATTAAGCATATTAATTATTCAGGAAATGTCTTAGAGGGTTAAACATATGTATGCTCCAGAGTAATTATGAAGTACTGTCTGGCAGATGTAGATGATGTCTAATGGGAAATTCTCCACGGGTTTTGAGAATTTTCTGTCATCTGCCTTTCTAAAATTCAAGTCATAGAGGAAGAGAGGAAATGACATGCAGACTTAAATAAATAACAGAAATGTATAAAAAAAAACATACAGTAAAATTACTCATATTGAAATTCAGCCAATTACAAGGCTGCACTTTTTAAAAAAAAATCATATGTATAATAGTAAATGTGTTCCATTTACGCAATGTCCATGTGGGTTTAATTCATACACAAGCACACACCAGCTTCTCTAGATCTACAGCTTCCCTAAAACAACGCAATATTTACTCCCTATCTGGACATCATGTTCACATTGCCTTAAGGCAGAAGACTTTTATCTTCCTGGCTTTCTACCAAACTAACTACTGATATTTAGTCTAGAAAATTTTCATGTGGGCAACACTATCAGACATAAAGTCATTTTGCAAAAGGTTTTGGGGTTTTTTTTGTTTGTTTACTCTTTGTGATATATCTGGGACTAAAAGGAAAGAATTGAATATGTAGAGTTAACCATAACAAAATTAATTGCATGTAAACAGCTGTACACATTTCTGGTCTATTTTTATTTTCTGGGTTTGCCTACCAGAATCCTAGAATTGTGCAACCACTCAAAACTTTCCTGACACAGAAATGTTTCTGAGCACCACCTCCCCCTCTTACATTTGATCAAATTCATTGTACTCATTTATTGATAGAGCTGGATTCATACAACACTTCAGTCTGCAGACAGAAAATATTCTGTTCCCATAATATTAGCATTTCTAAATGAAAAATTCCCCATTAGACAGCTGGAGACACCTCATCATCTCTTATATGATTTTTTGTTTGTTTCACTGGTTTGAAAAATAAGCATGTCCTGGACGTGCAAGAACTTTACTCATGGCTCTAGATTACCCTGACACGCAGAAGCCAGAAAGTCAAAACCTATGGTGTCTAAAAGTAAGCCATTCAAGTTCTATTTTGTATCTCATATTTACAGTGACTTGCCAAGGTCACACAGAAAACATGTAGAGCTAGGAATAGGACTCAGACTGCCTTTGGTCTAAACTAAAAGAAAGCAGTACTCTTTCCCACACAATATCTAACTAATTTACAAAACACATATGCACAGGACATAAGATGTGAAAAAGATAGGAAAGATCTGAAAAATATATAGATTCATAATACAGGTCCGTAGGAGGTGATTATGCACCACTATTGGTCTTTCATCATGAATACAGGAAATTTCTAATTCACTAATTGCCAGAAAGAGCAGGGGTATGCTAGCAGCAGGATCATTCCAAAATGCCACTTTTCTTCACAGTTTCCCTAAGCATCTGCTCCTTGTCATTGTCCCACACAGACGTAACTGAAAATATTATTTGTACTGTGTAGTTATGAGCTTCACAGTAAAGAGGAGGATAATGACCACACAGTGACAAGGGAAATCAAATTCAGACAAAAGTTATAAGCATGACCATAATACTATTTAAATGTATTACAATCTACATTAAAGCTCTGCAAGTCTCTGCAGTGTACAAAGTTAAAGAAGCTGGGTTTCTTCAGTGTAAGCAATTCTATCTTGCGACAGCCTGCTCTGTTATTCCTCATCTTAACAGTAATAACACAGGAGCCAGTATAAGAAATAAGCATCCTCAAGCCTGTATGCAAAGCTACCAGAGCCAACATTTTCACTGCTGTTCCTGTGAACCCCTCGAAATCTGAGCTCCCTGCAGCAGAAGTGTGAGAAGCACAGCTACGTGACTCATTGAGGAGTTTGGTGCCAGTATATTCTTCAGCCAGTGAACAGAGCCACCAAACATTTGTCACTGTCACAGCCTGTATTTTGTGTAAGAGGAAGAAAGCAAAGGGATAGACTATGAAGGTTGGATCTGAACTTTCCAGCTGAATATAGGCAGTAGAAACTAGTTGTATGAAGCAGAGAAGAAGATAAAGCCTTGGCTGCACAGCAGAGATTAGAAGACAGTAATAAGGTTAAGCTTTAAAAGTGAGGTTTCACTGGTTCCCAGTTCATTATTTACTTGAAATTTCAGATTAAATCATTGCTAAAAGGGATAGTAAACTCAAAAAATAAGTTTTCCCTTTCATACTGTTATCAATTATAATGAATTTAAATAAAACATATTTTCCATTTATGTTCTTTTCTTTTGAGATAGTCAGAACTATTTTATATGTGAAAATCCTTTGGGTTGTATTTTTTCATCCCTAAAGAGAAAGAGAATAAAAATCTTTCCTTTAAAAATACAGTGACTTTGAGAAAAATAATGAATTGTCTATTACAGCCTGTTTTTCCTGTCAATGACATCGAGGCATTAAGATTTTCTGTTAAAAGAGGACAAAGTTACTAGGATCAAAACATTTTTCTAATAACATTCTTTTTGCCTGCTTCTGCCTTCAAAACATCTCACAGTTTTAGTAAAGCAAATTTGTATTTGAAAAGAAATTTCTCCCTTTGTTAAACTAACATCGCATGTTCAACATAAAATGTTATTTTAATGAGAAGACATGTTATTGGGGCCTCTCAAAAAAAAAAAAGTAGAAAAGACCTATTTGTCCTGAAAAAGAATTAACCCATCATTTAAGATAGTTGATTATTATTCATTATGGGCGAATTTTCATTAAAACACATTTTCAGGTTTTACTTTTATTTTTAAACTGTGATGTTATTTAGAGGTAGTTCTGCAACTGAGAGCTGCTTTGCTTTGCAAAGTAAAAGTCCTCCTGGAGAGAAAGAAGTTGGATTTTTCAAATATTAATCTCTGTATTAATATGTATTTCGACATGGTTCAGAAAAGAAATTTGAACAGCATCACCCTGAATACCATGACTTTCCACTGAGAAATATTATACAGGAAAAGATGCCCAACCGGAGAAAAATACACTCCTTTTTTGTTGCAAAAATTACACTACAAAATTTGCAAATATCTGAAAACAAACATCAACTTATGGCGTGCATTTTTTGTGCTTCAAAGTCCCATTAAAAAACATGAATAAAACATTCACCTTCAAAAAGGTAAAATTACCTGTTCAGCTAAGCACTGCTAGGAAATCATAGTTGTATAACTAAGACTACTTCATACTTGTCTGGAGGAAGTGAGGAATGTCTGGCATGCTGGGAAGCAATGGAGCAGAGGCACATGAAGGGCTTACTTCTTTCAGATAAACATTTACCAGCAAACAACAGAGATGTTGGCCCCAACATAAGAGAAACTTCCAAACGAAGTCTGAGTCTATCAATACGATTTCATTATCCCTACCTTCACTTATCAGGCTACTTTTCGTTCCCTTCGGTCTCTTCACTCACTATCTCCCAGCACAGCCACGTGGTGCCAAGTCCTCTGATGAAGTGAGGGTATGATCTGCATAGCGCCTTAGAGTAATTAGCAAAATACTGAGCTTTTGAGTAAGGCACTCAAATTCTACATTTGTTGCTTATTTAATCTTCATATTTGTACTCAGAAAACGGCACTAATAAGCAAAAAGCCTAGTGTTGCTATCAAAACCACACACAGATGTTTGCTTTCCTCAGTTAATAGAAATATTCTCAATGTACGTATGTGCATTACAATTAAAACTGTTCTCTGTTCACCACATTTAGTAGGTTTCAGGTTATTGATATTATCCTTGCAAGAACATGATCCAATTACAAAATTACATAAACTATTTGTCAGTAAATATTGTTTCAATAGCACTAACATAAAAAATGGGTTTTTTAGGTGGGGAGGAAAAGAAAAAAAAGCAACATTTGAAAAACAGCTAGGTTTAGCCTTAAATAGTACTGGAACTGAATAACAAACACTTGCTGTCTACCTTTTCTGACTTCACTATTCTTCCTAAGACATATATTAGGCCAAAGATTATTTTATCAAGATACGTTGTTTTAGTAAATTATCATTCTACTTTAAACTCACAAAACAGAGAAATTAAATTTTTTGTTTGACCAAATAAAATGTTATTAATCACCAACAAGTTGAATGAAGACCATATTTTGGTCTACTTAGTGAAATGAAAAAATATCTGCTTCCACTACTCTGTAAGTTGGCCTGATCTTATTAGCACAACTGAATCTGGATTCTGTTTCTATAACTTGCTGCATAATTTCTGCAGGATGAAACCTATTTTATTTTTCTTGGCATATTTTATACTTCGTGTATATAGAAAATAACATTACTTGTCCATTTATTTTTGTCTATATAACCTTTGTAATAAAACATGGTTTTGGCAAGATTTTATCTTACTCTGAAATGTTTACCAATGTCTGGTTTGCATCACAAACTAAAAATACCTCGATAATATTTCTATGTATTTAGCACAAAGAATAAACCAACTTCAATCCTTACACATTATATCTCATGTTTAAAAATAAGAAAAATATTAACAACCATTCATACACTAAAGAAAACCAGAATTTGCAACACCCACTAGCACTATATCTTCAAAAAATTTAACAGCTGTAAATAGAAATCATCTTCTAGGAAATGCATGTAAAGCAAATTTGCTTAATCTAACAGCAATTCCAGTGTTTCAGAAATACAGACCTAGTCTTTATATTAAAAAAAAAAAAGAAAAGATAAATTAGAAAGATAAACACAACCAGATAAATAACAATAAGTAGGAATATTTCCGGTATGGTTTAGTAGTATTTGATTCTTTTTGTTTGAAGTGTATCAAGGCAGAAAAAAGTAAACAGCAAATAAAGCCATTCCACAAATTTTCACTAAAAAAAACATGATTAGGTCCTTGATTTAGGACAGTTTAGTTTACAATCAACCTAGTTGAAATCAGTTCCCACATTAGAAAGCTTGTATTAGATGCATTATCAAGCTTTTCCTAAATTTTGAAATGGAAAATCTTGAAGGTAAGGAACAAGAATGAATAAATACTCCTCAAAATTTTTAGGTGAAGATATAATAGGAGACCAGAAAGAGACAGATGGCCTAAGAGTGGCAATAAACAATAAAAGTGTCTGAATTCTGGTATTAAGAACAGGTGGATCCTGCAGCCATCCACAAAATACAGAACAGAATCCTACTCAGGGATAGAAAACAAAAGCTTCCACTCTTATCATGGGTAATCAGTCAGCAAAGAGAAATTAAGAAGATCAAAAAGTTACCAAGTTTGTAATATTTGGGAAGAAAAAGGTTTTCTAGCACTAATTAAAGAAATTGTAAACTCTAGGATACAAAAATGTGTAGTAGTATTCCCTTTGTATGTTGCTTATACATAAATGTTGTTTTACTTCTTTTCTCCTTTTTTCTACATAGGAACGCAGAAATATTAATAAGAAAACAGTACTAGACCATTTGAACCAATTAAGAGGAAAGAGTAAAGGATAATATCCCCAAACAAATCACACTTGGGGATAAAGAGTTTAAAAAATGCATGCCAACAATTCAATCAAAACCTGCAGCTCTCTGCAAGATTCTCTTAAAATTTTTATTTATTTATCTATTTTTAAGATGCTGAGAGAAACCTGTCTCGCAATAGGAGTCTTTGGTTCAAATGAATTACCTTCATACAGTAGGAAGATGTGTCAAGCTGTCTATCCTGTTTTGATACCTACTGAATCAAACAAGCTCCCTATTAAATTGAAAGATTTTCAAATGCTCCTGTAAATTAGAGATGTACTTCAATGCTTCCAACAGCAAGGGAATACTTTTTTTTTTCTTCATCTTCTTTCTGCAGAAATTACACATGTAGGAAAGATAGCTTTGCTGTAATCATGGAAGATGTTTTTGGGTAGTTATTATCTGACCTTCCTGTCACATAGGAAATCAAACAACATTGTTCTTTCCCTTCGCAGAGAAATGTGGCAATCATTATAAAGCCATTTCCAGGAATGCTAATATGAGTTATGTCAAATGCACTCAAATTCTAAATTAGGTATATAAATAAATAAACCTCAGAACTTTGCTTTAGTTACTGTATTGGTGTCACTGTACAGCTATGGCACTGTGATTTATATAATTACAAATAACATCAATTTGTGAAAATATTTCTAAAGAAAAGTCTTATAAGTAGATGAGTCAGCAACATTCTCTAGAATATGCTAACTCACTTTCATTTACTTTAATTAAAAGATACTTTCTTGCAAGCATAAATGGGGTAATAGCAGACTGACACTTTCAGTCACAGATCCAGAAGATAATGATCTTTAATAATTTATTTTCACTTATATGGAAGAGCACATGAATCATTACAGTATAGAGAAAAAATTGATCCTACTGGTGGAACACAAGTTCCATTGAAAGAAGAAGGCATGAAGGATGATTTTGAGTAGAAACTTGCAAAAGAAACCCTGTTCTGGTATCAGTTTTTGGGGTTCAGCCCAAGAGACAAGCATGTGTGATTCACAGAAACACTATTCACTCCAGATATTCAGCCAGTACATTTACAGACATTTTCTAAGCATAGTGTTCACAACTATCATCAACAAAAATTCAGCTATCTACAAATACAAATGCAGTCCTTTAAGGCTCTGTTCATTAATACAATTAATTGCTGTCTGAAAGGTCTTCAATCTCCTGACTGCTGCCAATGGTTACACAAGACAGTACTTGACTGATCTTTGCTCTTTCACAAGTAATGTCATCCTGCATTTCAGAATCCCTACATAAATCTTATAACTACTGAAGACAGTAATATTTCCAAACTGTCTTTTTTCAGGGAATTCAAGGCAAGCTTTCTTGGTCTTTCTCAGTTTACATAACCTAGGTAGTTGAATCTACAGCCTCCCCCTCCTATAAATATGTAAGCAAGGTTTGCCTTTCTCTTTCTTTTCATTGCTTCATGAACTATTCAAAGATAAATGTACAAATCCTTTCAGTGAAAAAATAAGAAATTTGTTAGGCAATTTTCTATTACTTCAAATTGTCAAAAGGTTTTCTTCATACAGACAGCTTACAATTTGTTTGTTGAAAATATATTGAACATTTAGAACAGAATATTCTGCTTAGCTATCTGATACTTTTGAATTCACATATCTTTTTTCCTGTTCTCTTTCTTTGGTAAAGCTTGGAGTTCTCAAAATAGTTAAAACTCGTCAATGTTTCTTCCAGTTGTCTTAAATACATACTTCAGATGATGAATCATCGCTATTCTATAATCACCCAAAACCATCAATAGCCAGGAGTAACATAAACATATTTTCTTTGATCAAAATAATCAATAAGTCTAAATTTTTTGGTGATTCATCCAGCCAATGTCATACAGATTTTTTCACTCTAATAGAAGGCATAAGGGAGAATTACAGGGCTTCTTACAGGTATCTGTATATTTTTAGGGATCTCTGTATTTAAGATTAAAAAATGTCCATGGTCAGTCATCAAGTTCAGATCAATCAAGCAGACTGTGAAATCCTGGTATTGATTTGGGGCTTGTCTGAAAGGGAGCAGCACCCTGCAACACCTTTCTGCCTTTCTTCACAGTCGCTGGAGTGAATATAGAGATGGTTATACAAAACAGCAGACAAAATATCTTAGACTGCCTTTGGCTGTACGTTGGAAGTTAAACATTCCCACAGTAATCACAAGAGTTACAAGGGTTATAGTGGTCATGAATGTATAGTCTGTTAGCAGCCTATGCCCAACTCACAGAAGAGATTTAGATGTTTGCCTTTACCCCAAGCAAACATCCTGACCACTGAACTGTTAGAAATGGGAATGCAAAAGATCATTTCTACCTTCTCCAAGCTGCTCTTTTAATGGGCATTAAGAGCATTCAAACTTTCTAGAGAATTAAGCCTGGAAAAGTACAGTACTAAACATTTCCAAGATCAGAAAAAGATTCCACTTCTTTTGCTTTAGGTTTTCAGCCTAAATTTAAAGATGATTCCTCAACACCTGATTTGCCAGAGTCATCATCTGGTGTTAGTTTAGGCTGATTTCAATGGAATTTCCGCACAGCAGGCAAGAACAAGCCTTCTTTTTCCATCTTGCTGATTTAGAGAATTCAGAGTCTAAACTGATGAACCCATAGAACATCAAGGGCACCATGTGGCAAAGGGGCAGCACACAGCAGAGGAGCATACAGAATGAATAACATAGAGCATGTTTCAACATTCACACATTTTAATCCCCAGAGGCAAAGAAAGAAAAAAAAAAAAAAAAGAGAGAGACAAAAGAGAAAGATTACATAAAGATTATTAAAACACCCCAAAGAAACAGGAGAGTGGAAAGTTAAATTGAGGTACTGTGAGGAAAGTTGAACATTACTGGCAGAACTATGGTTTATACAATATCAAGCAAGGTCCACTATGTTCTTAAAATCAGGCTTTGTTTTTCTCATGTAATGAATCTGGTTCTGGGGTGTTATAAGCTGATATTTTAGAAAAACACTAATTATCTAGTGTAACCTTACTCTTAGTTGATTTTACCTCAATCCAGGTCAGAAAGCAGAAGTACAAAAGTCAATTTAGCTTTTATCCAAAAAACAGAAGCCAGAAACTTAAGCCCTTGTTTATATTTCAACACAAACAAAATTCTATTGCTTTCTGAAGAATATTAAGTTCTGTCTTCACTAAATAGCTGTGCTAATTAAACTCTTCAATCCTCCAAACTGCAAGTAAAACAAGTTTAGAACACATCCTATGTTTTGTGCATTTCAGAAATAGCTAAAAGCAGCAAGTATCAAAACACAGCTGCAACTGCAGTTTCTTGGGTGAAAATGTACTCAGGGAAGCACGTTTAGTTTTTAATAAAGACAAAGGTGGATTTTGGGGTTTTACTCTTAAGCAATAGGCACTGCTAGATGTTATACTGTATACAGAATTGTACAGACTCCAATAAATAAGGCAGAACATCAGACCCTAAATTGACATACTTTGTTGATGGCAAAGACAATACCAAACTGTTTTATCACAGAGAGCAGCCTACACTACATATGGTTGTGGCATGCTTTCATGCACTTATGCTTTTTCATATTCAGACACTATATATCTGTCCTTTGAAGCAGACTGTCCAGTTTATCATCCAACTTTCCATTCACAGTTTTAAAGCTACCTCAGGCAAAGGGTGTTCTCTCAGTTGATCTATTTGTTGTTGCAGCACCAGTACATTTTCCATGCATAATCCATTACTTAGGGCCAAGAGAATATTATAAACAATAATAAAAAAGAAATTGTTGTACAATATTCTCCAAGATTCTCATAAACCTATCCAGCTGCATCACAAGCAGTTTTCACATGCCTTAAAGACAACGCTACATTTAGCAAAGTATTAATACCACTGTATATCTTTGACTGACTTACTTCAAAAAAGTAAGCAAGAATATTTCCTCTAACAGTACTAAGCAAGATAGACAGAGCAGCTACAGAGCTCAATTGTTTTGGGCAACCGTGCTTTCACTAATATTTTGACCACATTTACAATCTCTCTTTGATATCTAAGTTTAGTAGTTGCATATGACCATTATTTTAGCTTATCCAACATGTAATGCATATATGCAAATGTCACAGATTTTCATTAGAGGAAACAAGAATAAAGCAGTTAACACAAATGTCTAAATTTTCTCCAGATTCCAGCTTACATTTAAAAGAGTGCATTCACACATGTTTATTCACAAGTACACATGCATAGACAAATCATACTGGGATCCTAAAAACTTGCATATTGGGTTCTCAGAGTTATCACTACAGTTCATGTAGTTTTACATCTACCATAAAAGTGGTCCTGCAAAAATTTTATCCACTATGTAACTGCTCATGACTTTGCAAAAAAGCATAACACATACTACAAACTTAAATTAAAAGGACAATTTAGGGTTGTGCGATAAAACAATTTTTTTGATAGTTGACAATTTTTTCTTGATATCTGGTCAAAACTGCTTTCTCTAAAAATTCAAGCTTTCTTTGTAGCAAGACTGTTCAAATGTAGCCTCAATCCTTTCTTAAGTGGATTAGGAGTGAAAGAATCTTGTCTTGACTATTCAGAAGAATCGTAATTTAAATCTAGTGTTATCAAATTACTTATGCATTACATATTTTTCTAATTTTAATTTTCCATTTTCGAGCTACAAAGAGAAGCCAACGCAAGCAATTCACTTATTCAGTGAAGTTAGTTGCTAGAGAATTAACCTGGACAGCACACAGGAAAGAATACCTACTATTCTTTTACCAGCCCTTGCACTAGAACTCGTGACACATTTCCACCACTGCCACCAAGAAACATTAGTGATCATGACTGATGCAAACATAGGCAGTGTTGCAGCACTGTTGCTATCTCTATATTGGGTTAACCCAGATGTTTCAATTCATCACCAGATCTGTCTTCATAATAAAAATGTAATTCAAAAGACCAAAGCAATGAGAAACAGTTAGCTTGGTATTTAAGTCAAAGTCCAAATTATTAAACAATAGTTCATTTCTAATAAACCTCCCAGGATCTGACTGCATTCAGGAATGATTGGTTAGAGATGCACTTCTATGCATCTCAGCTTCCTCATTTAGAAAGGGACTGCAGGCAAGGAAGTTAGTACTGTTATTTAGATATTTAGTTGCCTTTTATAAATAAAGGAAGGTGATGGAATTAACTAACTCCATAGGAAGTTTTCATATGAATCCGAATATTTTATTTGTGAAGTTCCAACACAAGATGATGAGAGAGTTTTTTTCTTAAGAACAAATAATTTCAGCAAGCAATTCATTTACCTATGATTTCTGCTCATAGTCCAACAGCTACACTTACAAATTTATGCCAGTTTGTTCCTCCCATAAAAGCACTCTAAATTAGAGTCTTCTAGAAAACAAGAGGTTATTTACTTCATTATTTATTTTTGCCCCCTTTCATATGCTTGTAAAAATTAATTTTTCCTGGCAAGTTTTGCTACTGGTGTGTTATTCCACTTTAGGAAGAAAGAGTAGGATATGCATAATGAAAACAGAGCATTTAACAATATTACAGTACTTAGAATTAAGAGTTATTTAAAACCAAATATATTTAGCTTGTATAGGAAAAAAAATCTTCACACCTTTTTATCTAATTTCTATTCAGTCTTTAATGTCAGCTCTCAATTTTAATCATAGTTAATACTACCCAATTTCCTGAACCTATATGGGGAAATGTCTTTATTCTGTCTTCAGCAAATCTGTCATATTTCCTTGTTCTCACAGGAAAACATGAGATAGAGTGACATGTCTTTTATTTTATTATGCCACCAGGGGTAAATGATTATGTTAATTCATAGTAATCTACATGGAAAGAGTCTCATGAAAGGTCCCATACAGGGAGGCCAGTTCAGTTTATGTATTTAAAGTTTTGCAAGTTTCAACTTGTGTCATTTCAAAGGGCTTTAATCTTTTATTTCTACTACTAAAAGTCAAATATAAATATAATTACATTCTACAAAGAGTTCAATATTACAGTTTATTTGAAAAAAAATTATGCAAATACAAATGCAAAACAGTCAACAAAGTCTCTTGATTTTGAGGAGATTAGCAAATCACCTCGCCATGTTTAGACAGTCCCAAGGCAAGAGACTTAGAAATGTTAAACACCTGTGTCATGGGTGGGAGTGGGAGCTTCAGACAAAGTTTATTAAAGAAGTGTTTCTATTGAGTCACAAGGTGCAGAAAGGAGCCCCTTGTTTTCTAAACTCCTTCCCAGAGAAGATTCTGAGGGTGGTTGAATCCAATCGTAGCCCCACACTTTTTCAGTGGTTTAAGTGTAAGCAATACTAGTGGTGTGACTGAACCACTTTGTCTAGAAGGATTAATGATGGCAAATCAGATATATTTATATAAAAATGAATTCTTTATTATTATAAATTATTAGACAGAAGTTCTTAATCAGAATTATTTACTACACAGTATAAAAGCTAAAACTACTTGTAGAGTATGTTACAGTATTGTGCACTATATCAAAGCAATTATACTAAAGCAATTATACTACAACTAGCAAAAAGAAACAATTATTAAGTCGAGATTGATGTAACTCACCATACCAACACTCATGGGCAGATGACTTTCACTCAGCCTCGAGGAGTAACCTTGAAGGGGAGCCCCACTTCAAGGGAGAATCTCCACACAGACTCCAAGAAGAGAATGTTAGAAGAATCCACCACAGGAGAGTGGACTGTCCTTTTATAGTATGAAGTGATTGACTGCCAGTCACATGTCTCTGGTTGCCTCACTATCAGGATGTTGGTTTGGCGTTGGTGAGCCAGATTGGTTTTAGCATTATTCAACATCAAAAGCAGCACATGAAGCCCACTCTCAATCCACTCCTTGCAAAGAGGGCATTGTCCCTTAACCACACTCCAGGGTGAAAAATCCTGATACAAACTGATACCACAAGGAAACAAATTTCCAGTGGGGGATCATGTGCTCTTCATAGCTGAACTAGGTGGCAGTGTTGAACAGTGCATGAAATTGACAATGAGCAAGAACTTACTAATCAAATCCAATGATAAACCTTGCTCTCTAGCTGCACTCTGAAGCCCTCTGGCTTAAATATAACTCTATAATTTGAGTTTCAGAGCTACCTTATAATCTTGTGTTCTTCCTTATATCAGCACTTTGCAACATGTAAATTCTGTCATCAAATATTTTAGTTTTATTGACAACATTCCAAGTGTTGCACCTACTTCCTAAACTTTTGTTCTGCATCTCTTGCCTATACATTCTGCCCAGCAAAAGCTAAAAAAGTCCTACAGGATAGACTCTACGGGGACCAAGTACTCATGCAAGGAAATTCAGAACTATAAATTGAATTTCTTTTTCTTTACACAAATACTAGTTTTTTACTTTTGCATCTTACAAAGGCTGCTTTCCAGCAACAGAAATTCATATGTAATTATCATTTTTTGTAACATATCTCATTATTTTCTTTAAAATATAGCTTACTGTAACATGAGGAACAGCAATAAATCACAGAAACAGATTAGTGAGACCTGGGGAAAAAAAGCACAGAACACCTGGGTTTTTTAAAATAACACTTTGTCATTGTTTGCTTCTTCAGGAAATTGTTCCACCAGGAGATCTCTACATTAGAAATACCAAGAAATCCACAGAATCACAAGTTCAAGTGAATTAAGGTTCAGAAAGAAGTTCAGAAGTGGGGTTCACAACTCTTGTATCTGACTGCCGATGTAAAAGAGACAGGCGAAGGACTGAAGATCATCAGTGGCTAAATCTCACCAAAGCACCAAAAACACCATACATGGTGCTGGAGGGTGAAAAACAAACAAACGCGAAAACCCACCAACTTTCTTTATATATTTTCTTAAATATATCTCACATAACCACCATTCTCCTCTTCTGTCAAACCATGCTAATCATCAGAGGCTGTGCACACGAAACTTGTTCAGTCAGACACGAACCTTGATCAGTCCTAGCTTGTCTGAAAGCATGTCATGTGCACAATGCCTAACATCCAGGATCAAGAGAAGCTCTCAGGTAAGTAGGAATATGTCTTTAAACATTTCAGGTAGATACATTTCAAGCCTGAAGATTTAGTCTGCAAGTCAAGAACAGTCTTGGCTCTTAACAGCCAACGCATGCTACACAATGCCCCCTACCTGCTACACAAATTTCTCTCCTTATAATAGAATGGTTTGGTTTGGAAGGGGACCTTGAAGATCATCTAGTTCCAATCTCCCTGCTATGGGCAGAGACACGTTCAACTAGACTAGTTTTCTCAGAGCCCCATCCAACCTGGCCTTGAACACCTCTAGGGATGAGGCACCTACAACATCCTTGGGCAACCTGCTCCTTTGCCTCACAGTAAAGATTTTTTTCCTAATATCTAATCTAAACCGTCTCTCTTTCAATTTGAGCCCATTCCCTCTTGTTCTGTCAACACATGTTCTTGCAAATAATCTTGCCCCCTCTTTCCTGGAAGCCTCCTTCAAGTACTCAAAGGCCACAATTAGGTCACGCCAAAGCCTTGTCTTCTCCAGGCTGAACAGTCACACTTCTTCCAGCCTTTCATCATAAGAGAGGTGTTCCGTCCCTGTGATCAACTTGGTGGCCCTGCTCTGGATTTGTTCCAACAACTCAATGTCCTTCCTGTGCTGAGCATCCCAGAGCTGGACACAGCACTCCAGGTGAGGTCTCGCCAGAGCAGAGCAGAGGGGCAGAACCCCCTCCCTCTCCCTGCTGGCCACGCTGCTTTGGATGCAGCCCAGAACATGTTTGGCTTTCTGGGCTGTGAGTGCACATGGCTGGGTCATGTCCAGCCTCTCCTGCACCAGCACCCCCAAGTTCTTCTCGGCAGAGCTGCTCTCGATCCCTTCATCCCCCAGCCTGGGCTGCCCTGATCCAGGTGCAGCACCTTGTACAAGGTCTGGTTAAACAGCATGAGATTTTCATATGCCCACTTCCTGAGCTTGTCCAGGTCCCTCTGGATGGCATGCCATCCTTCAGGTGTGTCAACAGCACCACTTATCTTGGTGTCATCTGCAATTTAATGTCATTAATGAAGATATTGAATAACAGTAGTCCCAATATGGACTCTTAAGGTACACCACTCTTCACTGATGCTCATTGGGACTCCGAGCCATTGACCATTACTCTCGGGATGTGACTATCTAATCAAGTCCTTATGCACCTAACAGTCCTCCTGTCAAATTCATCACTCTCCAATTTGGAAAGAAGGAAGTTGTGGGGGATGTGTCAAAGGCTTTACAGAACTCCAGATAAATGACATCTGTAGACCCTTCTCTTGTCCACTGGTGTAGTCACTTCATCACAGAAGGCCAGTAGGTTGGTCAGACAGGATTTTCCCTTGGTGAAGCCATGCTGGCTCTTTTGAATCACTTTCCTGTCCTACATGTGCCTGAGAATAGTTTCTATGAGAATCTGTTCCATCATCTTTCCAGAGGTGAGGCTGGCAGATCCGTAGTTTCCAGGGATGTCTTTTCTTCCCTTTTTAAATATGAGTACAATGTTTCCTTTTTTGTCCCTTATCCCACCTTCTTGTGTCTCAAATAAAAACAAATAAGAAAAGGGGAGTCTCCCTCTCAAGTGAAAAAATCAGACAAAAAACCCCACATATTTTACATATTCATTGTATTGTATTATGCAACACACATGAGATCTCCAGGTTGTACTTGGAAGTTTTTGCCAGCATCAGCAATATATTCAGTGTGCTCAAACTGCAATGAAGAGAACCAAAAGAAATAAGTCCTACTGCCTTTACTTCTCCAAGGCAAAGAGATTAATAGATAGCAGAGCCAGCAGAGACTTCAAGAGACAGAATCTTTTAAGAAAACTGTCTCAAGTGGGTGCTCAAGAATAGCCTTCAGTGCAGGATTTTTCTCTGCAAAACTATCTTCAAAAAAATTATCACAAGTAAGATTAAAACTTTTTGGAATATAATGTCTTATACATCATCAGTTATCAAACCTTGCAAAAGAACCCTGTACCATTTGTCAACAAGCTGAGAAACAAGCTTTTCACAGGAGCATACTGTTGACTTCTCTGAGGATTAATGCTCCATAGGTATTGGATGAAAACACAGAAAGAGTTGTGAGAACAGTGTCTAAATCACATTTCCTCTAGTCACTAACCTGTAGTCATGCTCTCTCTTGTGCTGTTTCCCCACAAAACACAAAGCTTTCCAGGGCAGTTAGGTGGTGGGTCTCCCACCTTTGCACCTTCATGCCACACCATGAAGCCATCCAGCATAGTAAAGACAAAGTATTTAAACTCTCAGCTAACTCAGGTCTTCCAATGTATTTCTTTTAAATCTTCAGCTCATGACCTGACAAGAAGTATCGGAAAATGAGGTTTAAATTGTTGCACTAAAAGGGTCTATTCTGCTGCATGGAAAGAGAAGTGAATCAAAGTAGTCAAAACATTTAGAACTCCTAGAACATAGAAACCATCTCCTTGCCACAAGCTGCTTGATCTTCTAGAAAGAAATGGGTAGAGATTCAGCAGGAAGCTAAAGCCAAGACAGGTGAGGACCATGGTTACTTTCAACAGATGAAAAAACTGAAGAGGAAACAAGACACTGCATTGCCCAGGGCAGTGTGACCAAGCTAGGCAGATGACTGATGAACTAAATGAGTAAAAGGCTGCTTTGATTAAGTTTATCCTTTACATTTTTTTTTCTTTCTCTATGGTCAGAGCCAAATGCTAGCTGTTCTTTACTTGACGTAAAAAAGAGGTATGGAACATATGCAGTCCGTTGTGAAAATTGATAATAAGCACTTGACTAGTTTTGTACACATGCTGAAATCACTAAGTTGGTTTATATGTACATTTCCTAGCTCACAGATTTTGCACTTGTTAAAATAGCTATTACTCCTAGCTTGTAATGGGATCTCTGTAGTGGGTGCTCCTGCAAAGCATCTTATTAAAACTTAATTTCTGTATGAGCAGATCTCTTTTGGCTGAATGGTCTTTATATGCATAAGCTGTACAAGGGAAAAAACATCTGTAAATAAAGTTAAAATTTCCTCTGGAAAATTCAGAAGACACTCTAAACTGCCAAAATCAATTTTCCCTTGTTTACTTCTTCACAAACCAGCACAGGATGTTGAATCAGGAGAAGCACTGGAAGATAGATCTGCTGTTTCCCAGTGACATCAATGGTTTCTCGTTCAGCTGCACATTGTTTAACATCTGCTTTGTAAAAATTGAATTCAGGACACAGACACGGATTCTAGGAATTCTAACATCTAATAATATGTTCCTAGTAGTTAAAAGCATGTTTACTTTAAGCCAAATACAGGTAAATATTTCTGGTTCATAAGGAATGAAGTCTTGTAAATCAACATTTTATGCAACTCAAATATTCAATAACTCGCACTCCTGGTGGTTGGGAATATGAAAAAATGTGAAAAAAATATACAGAACTGTTAAAATATCAAAAATAAATTTAAATTGTGTGCAATTTCTGCTTTTTTTTCTTTTTCAAGTCATTTTAAACTCAGCAGTTCTGTGTATGGCTTCCAAGCAAAAATAAGTGTCACGTACAATAGTATTAGCTAAGATTGTAAGGGATTCTTGAGAGAAACCTGCAAAGCATGAGCAAAGGGAAAAGGGAATGGGTCATAACCTTACAGGGGTTGAGAAATAAAACCCATAAGGTGAAATGAACTGGAAACATCTGAGACTGTATCTAGAACAAAACAAGCAGGGAGAAGCACAGAGATTACTGGAACACATCAAAAGAGCACATCTGAAGTGAAAAAGTTGCTGTGCCTCTCTCTGGAGAAAGCAGTATAATACCAGCCTAATTCATGTATTAATTTACCTTTTGCTATATTAAACTCATATCTTATTGTCTTGATTTTACCCAGCAAGGGGCTAAATACCATAGCAGCTACTGTCCTCTCCCCGGACCACTTTAAACATCTTGGTATCTACATGTTTCTAAGAGTAGACAAGGAAACAGTTGAGCACAAGGAAAGAAGTGAACTACAAAATATTCCCAATCCGAGGATGACTGCACAGGTCAAATTTTCCAGATATCCATGAGACAAGTGAAACAAATGCAGACCAAAAAATCTGTCTCTTTATTGAGAAAGCTTAGCTATAGGAAAGGAGGAGAAAGAAGCATTATGTGTTTCTTAAATACTTCCATTTTAATCTAGGTTTATTCATAGAATACTTCCCTTCTAGAAGAAAGATTTTTAGGGTTTCACATGACAAACCAAAAAGTGATACACCTCTTTAAAAATACTTCTTTTTATAAGCAAAAAACCCCCAAAAATATTAAAAGTAGATCGTGTTACATATGTAAATATGAATAAAAGTTTAGATAGTATTCAAAATTAAGATAAATTTGTCTTTTCAAAGAATTGAAATATATCAGTTCTACATTATTAGCTCCAGTATTCATTAACTAGTATTTTCTAGAGATATGACTGCCAAATTTGTTTTATCCTTCATAAAATTCATATGACACTAAAGCAGACCAAAACAATCAGGATAAATTACAGATCACATCTAGTGATTACTTACTTAAACATTTTCCATGAAAAATCTCCTTCAAGCACACTTCATTAAGTTCAGGATATCCACTATTTAATAGTCTTGTGGCAGGGAGTACCAACTACTAAAAGATACTTAAGAAAGCCGAAGAACATTAGTAAATTGTAGGCTATCACCTTGGAAACAGGAGTTGTCACTTGATGAAGATTCTAATACTATAATAATGTAAGCGCATGTTAAAAGAAACAAGGATATTGTGGAATCATTCAAACAGCAGAGAGAGAGAATAGCAAATGTCCTAAACTAAGTAATCAGGAGTTAAAAGCTATGCAACTACAGAGAAGGATTTGCATTTGTGTGAGTACATGAAAACATTGCTTTTATGGTAAACTGCTCAATTCAATGAAGGTATTCATGAAGAAAAGACAAAAATAAGAGAAGAAATACATCCACTTTCCCATAGAACTGCAAAAACCAGAGAAAGGACCAAACAGAACAATGAACTGAACTGAGAAAAACAATATTATAAAATCCAGAAGATTTATTTCGGTGTTATGGCCCAACAGTTAGATATTATACCCCTGCACCTTCTTCAATTTCATGTATTTGTATACTGAAGAGATGCTAAAGAAAACAGACTGTAGGGTGTAAACTAACCCTACAACAATGCTAAAATCTTTCTATAAATTTTATCTTTTCACCTAGTCTCCAACTATGCTTCAGAGGTAAATGGGAAAATTCCCACAGCCCGCTCTGAATTTTAATATGCTGGCAAGTGTTGGGATCTCTTCTAGCACATTTGAAGTCAAATAAAATGTGTGTGTTTTGAGTACAGGATCACTGAGATGCCACTTGCTCCCTAACATTATGCATTTTTCATAAGCAGAGGCATTTTTATGTGACCACTACTACAAAACTTAAAAATACATATATTGAAACCCCAAAGAACAATTAGTATGTTCTTAAGGAAGAATAGCCAAATATAGTTCTTCAACTGCTGACATAAATTTCCTCAAGGGGGTATTTCTCCCACACAGGGGCAATAATTAGAGGCCACTTTAAAAAAGCATAATGTTAAACACTAGGTAATGAATGTATCCTTACGTCAAGTAGATTAATCTTAATATGCTTCATCTTTATGCAAAAATCAGAATGAGTATCTGGAGGGTCATAATTTCTTCTGCTGCAGAAAACTGTGAAAGTAGTATGTCTCAAGTCTGACTTCATGAAGAAAAAGAGCAGCTGCCACTATATTGGCTATTGGCAAATCTCATAGAGGATGAATTTTCCCTAGCCCTATGTTGCTACGTGTATATATGTGTACAAGGAAAAAATTCCTTTCATCCATTATTGAGTGAGAATGTTAACTGCATGAAAGTCAGGAATTGTCAAATTACATAACAGTATTATCTATCCAGATTAAACTCTTTAAATGGTAAACCTTGCCAGTGTTTCAAGTGACCTCAAATCTTCTGCAGCTTTAAACTATAGGATAGCACAGGTATTTTTAAAGGAACGAATCATTTTTTCTGCAAGCCAAATAACTGAACATGTAGAAACTCACAAGCCATTGTAAGAAATATCCAGAATTTGCTCCAGAATGTAGAAAATGTTCAATTTATTTCATTGTGAGGTGGTCAGAAAACCCTACATAAAAAAGAAATTATATAACAAGATTAAAATCTGGTTTAATACTTGCTCATCTGCTATTTTTTTATATAAAAATATTTAGGTATCTTTTGTAGTAGCAGATTATATTCAGCAAAAGTAATTTTTGTCTTCTCAAAATAATTTCACTAAAGTTTTTAGGAAAGGGCTTTCAATTTTACTACAAAGATTAATTCCCAAAATACAGATTTTCATTTATTTAAGGAAAAATTGCTTATATTATTTAAAGCCAACTAGTAATAAACAATGACTTGTTGAATACTTACACTAAAGATCTTCTGAGAATATTAACATAACTGAAAAAGTTTCTTAGCACTCTTGGATTCAATTAGAATGTCTTTCTACTGGAGAAAACAAAACAAAACAAAACAAAAAAACCAAACCACCCCCCAACAAAAAACAAACAAACAAACAAACAAACAAACCACACACACAATCAAAACAGACAACAGTCAAGATGCTTTATATATATCAAGTTCAAAAATAAATATTCTACCTGTTGCTGCTACAAATCGTAAGCTATCAGAGCAAGAAAAGCAATGAAACCTCTCTGGTTTCATACAGTCTTCTAGATAAAAGCATGTTCAAATGATTTGCTGAATTACCATTTCTGGAGCTTCTCATGTAACTTGATTAGATAAATACGCACAAATTTAAATGACAAGATCAGTTCAGCCATTCATACTGCAAGGTGTCAGAACGCCCCGTCCTTTCTCCAACATGCAGAGGAGTTCAGTTCTGCTTCCTTCCTATAGTAGCTCCTCTCCCACAACAGGGAACTATAGGAATCCCAGGTCACAAAAGTGACACCTTCTGCTTCCCACCCTGACCTCTTACCTTTATGCTCACTAATTATATAAAGCAGGAAAATTAACAGAATAAAAAGTTTCCTCATGCCAAAAAACCTGGAGTAATATGAGTTTTATAGTAGACAAAGCAAACTGTTGCATCCACTTGCTAACAAGTCTCTCCTAAACCCACAGTAACTGTTAGCAATGACTCACTCTGTATCAAATCATGTCATTATCTCCCGAGTGAATATACTGCTCCTTTGCAACAGGAACTTTCACTGTAAAAAAGAATTAATATTTATCTATACCTGCTATTGGGCTGATGCCAACAGGCATAGAATTACGTAGTGAGAATATGTTTGAATTAAAATATGCCAGAGCAACATAAATCATCTACTACAAGCATACAGCTACTTCAGGAGAAAAAATTAGAAACAAACAAATGAATAAACCCCCAACAACAAAAAACATCCAAATCTTTAAAAATATTTTATTAAACACAGTTTCTTTAATCTTATTGCTGCTCAAACTGTGAATATAAAATAGAGTAAATTATTCTCCATGTTCCTCTATGTGGAATTTGTTACTCAGTTTCTCATATTCATTTTAATTTTTGCTTTTGATCAGAATTTTGTTGAGAGAAGAAAACACATACAGTGGCATTAGCGAATGGATACAGGGAGGAGGAATAGAGGAAAGAAGAGCTGCAGCTAGAGGTTCCAGACATGATCAGGGTTCAGTTTTTCTCCTTGTTTTATAAACATGAAGTAACAGGCAGCCTAGAAAATCCCATAAGACACAGAGATAAGTAGACCACAGGTGACAGAAACTATGTATTACCATAGTTTTGTAAATTGGAAACAAACATAAAGCCACACCAGAATTTTGCACGAAAGTTAACATGACCCCAAATTCCCAGTGTCTGCCCCCGGGGCTCCACATAAAATAAAATATTCAAACAAATGCCATTTTTTGTTCTTTAGAAAGAAATATCATTTCAGGATTTGCTGGTTTTGTTTAAATATGTTTGCAGCGCCATACAGCTCAGAGATGGTTATGTTCTGCAAAGAAAACATTTTAATAAAACATTTTACTTTGCCAGAGGAAGCATGTAATTCTCTTCCCAATTACAAATTATGCAAATTTTAAGTAATATTTACCGCTGTGATTCTTCAGCAATAAGACAATGCTGAGATCTTTTCTAGCAAACACAAAGCTATATCTTAAATATATTTCTCCCAGTATTGATCATCTAATCTTCACATGAAATAACTTGTCTAGAGTTTTCTTTCAATAACCCTACTATAACATCAAATAATCATTAAATCTTCCAGGAAATGTTTCATCTTTTTTCTCAGTTATAGCATTTCATTGAGGCTATATTTAAATTTTTAAAAGCAAAACAAGTCAAATATTATAGATACCACAAAAAGTCTATTTTCATTCTTTTTAAAGAACTCTGCAAATTCTTTATATTTTTCCATGGTAGCTGCCTGATCATTTGTCAGCAGTAATTGTAATCACAGAATTCACCTACAGAGCAACATGAGAACTAATTTTCCTTCAAAAATCGTGAAATATACCCTGTAGAAAGGTAAGAAACAATTTAAACTGCTGTTCTATAAGAATTATGCTAATAAGAATTCCATCAATAATGTAAAATTTCGTAGCTTGATGTAACATAGCTTGATGTGACATCACAGTTACTTTCTAGTACATCAAAGATATATTGATTAGAGTATTAATTGTGTGTATAAGTCACAGCTTCCAACACAGGTACATACTCAGCAGCTCCAAGCTGGTAGAAGCTGAGATACCTTGCAGTCAAGGAAATGGAATATGCGGCCTCCTCCTGTGTTGATGATAAATGAAAAGGAGCATCAAAAATATTCTTCCTTTCTATCATTTAGATCACAACAGAGAAGGGAAGGAAAAAAAATCAGCAGAGAACAGTGACTGCAGGCACACTGGCACTCAACTATTCCTTTGGTGTCTATGCAGTTAGTTTGAAGCTAGTTTGGTCATCCTCGCTTCATTAAAAACAGAAGAGTAATCCCACAGAGTAATAAGAATGCAGAGGAATGTGATTTTTATGGGAGACCTGCAGAGAAGTAAAGATAATTACATGCTTAGATTTATCACAGGGAATTGGGAGGACTCCTGTCCTCCCTACCCTGTAGCAAGTCTCACCAATGCCTGCCTGCTATCTACTGCTTGACTCCTGCAAAGCCAGGAAGATGCCTGACATGCATCCAAAAACATTAACGTGCCACCTTTCCAACCACCCCTCTGTCAGAGACCCAGCATTGCCACACATTCACTGTGTGAGTATGGTCCAAAAGGGTGACAGAATTTCTTTCCTTCAGGAAACATGTGCTATTTCTTTCTTTCTGAAAATTTTCCCAAGGCTTTTTTTTTTACCTGTTCAGTTAGCAGTAATGTATCACTCTAAGTTTCATACACACCATCTCCACAGACACACAGAATAAATCATAACTTAGAGGTAAGTCGTTCATGGTAAAATAAAGAATAGTCCATTGAACAACAATCTTCAGTTATAGAAATGAGTACATTTCTTGACAAAAAAAATCAGCTGAAAGTCAGAATGTTGTGCATGAGGTATGCAGAGACTATACATACCAAACAGTAATTATTGTACTACATTTTGAAAATTGAAATATTTCTACAGTTATACTGACCAGGAGACATTTTTTTTCTCATTTTACAAAATATGAGCATAAATTATCATCTTATTAGGAAATTGTCTTGTATAGCAACACATTGCCTCAGAGTTAATTCTCAGTCTGTATCTCGCACTACAAGTGCTGTGTGAGGTATGAAGACGACCCTGAGTTTTCAAATTAGATTTTCAGTGGCTAAAAATCAGTATGAAAATTAGAAAGTCTGTTTTCTTAACCAATCCACATTCTCTTGCCAGGAGTTCACAAGCCAACCAATATCCTAAATTGGATTTTGTTTAAAGTGGATGCATAAAATTGGGGTTTAGGAGTATAAAAAAAGACAAACCTTGATTGGTTTAAGCTGGACCATTCTCTTCAGTGAAACATAAAGCTGGAACATTATTTCTTTAAAAGGAAATGTTACATGTGCTGTGTTATATTGTGCTGTCACTTATAAACTATTTAACCGTTACAGCATTTTAAGCTCACAGTATTACAAACTAAACAATATTTCGAGATTTACAGCAGACAAACATATAGTTCACAGTATTTTTCCAGTGTTATAAATCAAAAAGATTAAAATAGCCCAATACAAACTGTAATTCATGAATCCAGAGCATGTTTTTTTAGTCAGTAGAAAAGTAAAGATATTGACCAAAAGAGCAGCATCTTAGAAAGATCCAAGAGATGACTGAAGAAAATGACAATAAATGCCAGCATGATGAATATCATGTAGTCAAACTATTAAAGACAAAGTGATAATTGGCAAACAGCAGAAAATGAAAGGCTAAACAATATAGTGGTGCCTAGGTATTTCTTAGTCTTTTAGCAACTTCATCTAAATGGTCCTGGCACTGTAGGATTCACAGTTGATTGCATCCGCCTACCATGAAAAGTGAAAGTGAAAATGTTTTTACTACTTGCTGGAAAAAATTGGTACCTGAAGGCAAATTGGTTATAGAGTGATCCCATATTAAAATATAGGGGTCTGTCTTGCCACAGCTGAGTCACCCCAAGTATCTCAGCTCTCAGGTACATAAAAGAGAGTTTATTAGACTCACTTTTGTCCTTCACAGACTTGCCATCAATACAAATCTAAAATTCAAATTCATAATAATACACTATTTTTTAATAAACATTGACTTTATAAAGACCATTAGTTTGTCTGTTCCTACAAACATTTTATTTATAGACACTCCTCTGTTTCCATACAAGATACGGTCTTCATACCAAATCATACTTTCAATATATAGTAAATAGACCTATATGTATAATATCATATATGAAATTAAGGTTTTAAATAAATGTTCTTCAGAAAATTATTAAAGTACTTAAACAAAGCAGCTAAGAAATGTACAGTTATCACTAGAATGGCTCAGCTCTCCATTACTCCGTGAAAAGATGGAGGATTCTTCCAGAGGTGGGTATCTCACCTGATTTAGGGCTAAATCCAGCCCCTGAGTAGCAATCAGCACAAGTGGTCAATATCCAATCCATTCACCTATAACATTCACATGCAAATATATCCCAGATCATTTAATCTTCCAGTCCGTCTTTTATTCTTTTCTCTCCAAAGTTAAGCTTCATGAAAATTTATGAGATATCAAAAATATCCCATTTTATATTACAACACCCTCAAGCAAAACCTTTTCATGTCCAAGAAGTTCTATATTGTTTTTTCCAGTGAACAGATTTTTATATACATATATATAAAAAATATATATATATAAATACATATAAAAATATTAAAATAAATAAATACATATATCATGTAGCAGGCTTGACATGACCTCTACTGTCAAAATAGCCCACAAACACTCACCAGAAGTAGCCAAGAGCTGGTGGCTGGACTGCATTCCAGAAAGCTAACCTTTAGGTTCTCTCACTGCAGTAGAGATCAGGATTTGAATTTAGGTCTTCCTTCAAAAATATGAACACTAACATTTTATTGTCTCAGGGTCCATCTCTTTTCCCTATAGTTTATTTCCGAGACAGAATCTTTTCTCATTTTAAAATATCTTCCAATTTTTGTCAAAATTTATTACTACTTATTAAAACACTAGATGATAGTAGATTAATATTTTTGAAAGCTGAACAGTGTCACAAAATACACAATTAGCTCTAATGAGTATCAGTTTTCTCAAATGTCTTGAGTCTTTGAGCTACAGGATACTACTTCTACTCCCAGCAGATTGTCCACAAATAAGCAGCTTCACAAGCAGTGTAATTAGAACTGGCTCTATGCAACATAATAGAGTCATGTGCTGTCTCTGACAGTTATATTAAAAAATGACTCCAATTTTATTCAGAAGCTTAATCATAGAACGTATTACATTATCACAAAATAAAATGTCAATGTTTAGTATACTGGTTCAATGAGACCAGAAATACTGCTTTTCAGTATACATACACATAGATATTATCCCCAAGAAGAATCTGAAACTAAATGTGTCTAAGAGGCAACAATCCTAGCATCCATTATACAGTTTTATCAGGGTTAGTATTTGTACAATATATAGAAAGAATTTATATGGATCTAGTACAAAGTATATGTATATAAAGTTTCTCATAGTGAGCATAATTTTGCTAATGCACATTTAGAAGGCTGTTATAACAGAGTACCCTAAAGGACAAAGCATACTAATTAAAGTATGAAATAGAAATAGTTAATCGAGTTAAAATAGTTAATCAAGAGGCTGTAATAATGAGGAAGGAAAGAAATTACCTGGTCCCTATATTGCCACAAGAGGTCCCAGAGTGCAGTCAGAGAAAAGAGGTTAAAAATAGATGAGCAAGCAAGAAACTAGTTTCCCGTTAGCTATAATAACTGCCTGAGGTGGTAGAATAAAACATGTTCACTGTTTCTGCATGTGCACTCTGCTTTTCTCTGTTTTATATCTTTGTATAACCCTCAGTTTGATTATTGCAAATCCATGTTTTCTGTTAAAAAGCCAACATACACCTTAACTCTTAATCTCATTATAAATCTAGGGGGTTTTGAGTGACCTGACAGGAATTTAATGTGTCTTTACAGAACTCATCACTCTAGCATTATTCACCCAGGAATCCAGAGACTGGCAAACTCCTAACAACTGCATAAGCTGATTTAAGAATTGACAATACAGGCATTTTTGAGAAAAATGCTAGACCTGAGAGCAGGATAGTTCAGGTTATTAGACAAAGGATCAAGTAGGAATACTCAGGGCAGAAGAGAATCTGCAGAAATTAGAGTCATGGAGTGCAAGCAGGGTATGTCACTGTTTCCAGAATTCAGCTTGAGTGTTTGCAGCTCTATCAGAATAAACCTGTAACGCCTAAGCTTAGCAAGAATGCTGCTTAACAAGTAAATGTCCTGTGTGAGGAACCATCGGAAATAAATTCAACTGGTCATAGCTTATTCCCTTTTAGGAACTAAAGATTAAAAAAGTACACAAAACAAACAAACAAACAAAAAAAAAGCCCCAGCTGATTAATTTGTTCCTGCCATCTTTTTTGACATACAAGCTGCAGGTGAAGCCTCCTGTTTTGCCCTCTCCCCCTGATATTCCAGGCTCCATTTACCTGCCCTTAGCATACAATTTCTACCTACAGCTAACAAGTATCAATCCAGGTGAAAGCTTGACACAAAAATTTTGACACATTCTATAAAAATCTACAAGTGTTCTGCCACCTACGATTTTCTAAGCTGTTTGAAACCTATGAAGAAATATATATTTCAGTGAACCGCTTGACTTTTAGGTTTTCTGTTCAGCAATAATTTCCTTATTTCAAAAAAGATTTACCTGTATTTATGGTAATAATAACTAATCCAAGATGAAGCAGTATAGATTAACAGAAACCCTGAAGCACAACTAAAGTGGTATTCTCTACACCTATCAATGATTGGTTTAAGATGCCCACAAAATACTTGGATAACCTCTCGCATTTGAGAAAAAAAGACCAGGATGTGGAAGCTGAGTGTGACTATTTCCCACAATGCTCTAAATCACTTCTGAGCAAAGGAAGTTTTTTACTGTATCTTATAAACTACAAACTGGACATGATTGTAAAGACTTTGATCCCAGTGATTGCAGCACTATTTTGCTTTCAGAATCTCCAGATAAATATAATTCACGAAATAGAAATAGTGACAGCTCAAAATTAAATGTAGAAAATGAAAAATGAAAGTCCAGTACAAGTCTAAAAAGGCAGGATTATACAACCAATATGACAGGGGACACATTATGAAAAATAATATTTTCTATGCTCTAGTGGCTCAATGCATGTGAACATGAGAACACAAGATCATCAAAATTTCAGACACAAATTACTTCTACTTGTAAGAAAATAAGTTTCAGAAACATCTACTGCCTGTAGTGCTACTATCTACTACCATGCCAGCAACAGAAAAATCAACTTTAAGACTCAATAGTCAAGTCTGACCCACCATCTCTCTCTGACAGGTAAAAAAAGAGATTTATGCAAACACATAACTTAGTTTGAAACACTTTTGCTGGATTCCTTTAGGTGCTGCAAACAGATTCATAAGTTGTCTGTATGCTTGTGAATAACACTAAAGTAGAAAATATTCATATCCTGTGTGCTCCCGCTCCATGAGCCCTCAAATGCAGCACTTCTGAGCAAACAGCCACATCATTGCTAATTTTTCCAAACACAATATAAGCCCACAAATAGATTTGCTTTTCATATAAAAAGGAAAGATAGAGATCTTCACTAAAATTCACACAACATGCCTTTCCATAAGGCAGGTTACATTTTGGGAAATTAAGGTGCAGAAATAACAAATCAATCCAAGATACTGGATGCTAACCCACTGCCTTTCAGTGCAGGAGCTAAAAAAAGACACAGTCATCCCATAATGAAACTACTTCCTCTAGCCTGTGTTCTTATGACTGCTCTGGATCATCCATTTGACTCACAGATACACCACGATACTCATGTGCCAGAACATGTTCTTGACAGCTCTTAACACCAAAGAAAGCAGCAGTGGAACCTTTCATGTTGTTTTATTATCTCTGCACAAAGTGTCGAGCAACTGTTGTAGCCCTAAGCAATTAAGAAATCTCTAATGGCACACAGACATTTCTGCAACTCTTGCATATATTTTGCCAATTCCAGATCATAAACATAAGTGATTTGATCATGGACTCAAAACATGATCTTAAAACCTTTTATTTTTCACAAATGTAGGTAAATAAATGCCTAGTTCCCTTAACCTCAACATATAGTCAAAATTAAATTTGACTCGACTCAGAGCATCTATTTTAGGTTCTCCAATTCATTATTTTACTGACAATACAAGAACCCTCTGGAGACTAGACTTCTAAATTAAGGTTTCAGCTTTCGAAGTTAGCATCAGATAAGGCAAATATCTAATTCTGTTACTGCTTAAATGAAATAAGAATGTAGTTTTTACCTCATAATCTCACATTACTTCTTTTTAATACATTTCAGGTTTGAGGAATAATGAAGACCAGAACAGCAATTGCAGAGTAATGTATTGTGTCTACTTCATCTCAGAATAAAATAGCCATTCCAATGGTTCAGTTTTATAGATTGACATAATTTGGAGAAATTATATCATGTAGCTAAATCATAGAATCAGACAATAATTTAAATTGAACAAGACCTTTGATCATCAGCTGATCATACTTCTATTCAGAGCAGGGCCAAGTTAAATCAGGTTGTTCAAGACCATATCAAATCCAGTTTTGACTATCAAGGTTGAATAGTCAAACCTCCCTGGGCTACATATTCCAGTGTTTGATCATCCTTATGATAAAAAAAAAATCCATCTATCTAATCAGAATTTGTTGTACAGAAGTTATTCAGACTTGCTATCCAGTAGAAGCCCCAGGACCTTTTCTGCTGACCTATTTTCTAATCAGTTAGTGCTCTGTGTACAGATACACAGGGCTGGTCTGTACTAGCTGTAAGCATTTTGCTTTCTCTCAGTCCTTTCTAAACAAAATTTGGCCCATTATCTACTTACATGAACTAATAATCAGCTTTCTGAGTTATTTCCCCACTTGTCCACTCAGACAAAGGAGATTTCTCTTTTCTCCAGCACAGATGGTAAGTACTTACTAATGGCTCATTATCATCTGAAAGTAAATATTGGCTGGGGATCAAACAAGTTCTCAGCATAACCTCTGAGGCATATGGCTGATTGAACCATTATAAAGACAATTAAATACTTAGAACGTTAAATTAGTAAAACATACCTAGCGTAAGTGTGCATTGAGCATGAACAAATACAGCCTGTTTCTCCACCTACAGAGGTAATTGCAGCCTACAGAAAGCCAAAGAAACCAGTGCAAACATTCTCCGAGTACTTTTCCCAATATCAGTGTTCACGGCAGCTCTCAAAAAAAAAAAAAAAATTGAAAATTTTTTCTCCTGTGTACAACTGCAGATTTTTAAAAATCTGTATATGAAGTCATTGACAGAGAAAACACAGACCCATTTCTGATCTTGCATAAACACTATTGAGACTGTGATTTGAAACTTGTAGAAAAACTGTTTATGATTCATTGTTATAAAATAACCTAAGTTACCTTAGGTGAGACATCTGTGCTCAAAGAGTTGTTTTGTCATCTGATATAAATCTCTTTGAGACCAGAAACAGAATTCTTTACAGACTTTGTATATGCTGGTCCGGAATGCTGACAGGTGTACAAAATGTATGCACATCAGCCATTTCTCTTTCAGAAGGCATAGCACATAGCAATGGAAGGTCTGAAGAAGATATTTTCCAAAAAGATTACTCTATTTTTTTTTTGTTTTCCTCTTTCTCTTTGAGAAGTGAATAGTGAGTTAAAGCTTCATTCCATGTATTGATGCAGTTCCTGGTTCTAAGAGGAATTTTATATAAATGTTTAAGATGCAATTGATCCTGCTTTATGATTTTGGCATGATAACAACAGAAGTTACTAATTATTTTGTTTAACATGAATCTGATTTGATACTTTAGCAAAACATGTAATAAAATCAACATGCATTATTTTTATACAAAAACTTCAGTGTTTATTATGTTCTCATTATTATCCTGTACAGCTGTGTTATTTATTTGCCTTGTTAGAAAATATTCAAGTATTCATGAAGATACTGGTTAATTTTACTCCCTCTATTTTGAGTACAAAAATATATTAAAATTAAAACATTATTACATTAATTACTTCATATTTCTTTTAGGAAATTGGCTAATAACTATGACTAATATTTTCATTAAAATATGTTTCATTATGCATCTTTATATTCATACTTCAAAAGTTTCTTAGCTTTTCCTTATATTTATTATGAGATTGATAAAAGTTAAAAGCATAATAAAGAACAAGAATAACATTAAACTTTTACAGAGCCATCTGGATTACTTGGTTACCAGAATGCAGTGAAAAATATAAAATCAGCAGAACTAAATACCAGATCATATAGCTGGACTTAAAAGTATACACTTACTTTTAGAATCACAAAGTTTTTCCTTCAAAAATAAAACCTACCTCATAGATTTGGACAGCCTTCACTCAAAAAAAAAAAAATTTAAGGCACTCATCCCCTATTTGCTGTTCAGCCAGAGACAAACATGAAGTAGCAGAGAATTCATCTTAATTGAGAGGTAACTTCAAAGTGTAAAGACATTGCCAAAACAGAAATGCTGCAGTCTCATCTAAGAAAGGTAATTATAGTACAGTCACAGTTAATGTTCTACAGAAGTAATTCCATCCTTAGCACTATTTTCACTATCTTTTAGCTTTGAAAATTTCCCTATTGGGCTGAAATTTCTCATACACTGTCTCAGCCAAAAGGGTTATTTTAAAGTTTAAATTAAAATGTTAAGAAAATTGAGTAAATTAATTTTTGCACTAAGAAAAACGTCCTAATTTCTGCTCTTCTAAAACTGTTACTACAACTCAGAATAATTTATTTTACTTTCTACACTGACATGAATTCAGCTTCTGAACAAAGATTTTTAGCCTGAACTCTGACTTCAGTTTAGTTTGTACGTGATATGCCAAGAACTCTGTATGTTGTATAATAAATACTATCCTGGGATAGAAAAGCTGTCAATGTCACTTCTAGTTACTGCTCTCTGAATTATTTGCCTCAAAGTCAAACCAAGTGGCACTTTTTGGGTGAGGGAAGAGGGAAGAGCAATTAACAGTTCCAGGCTAAAGACAGGAACTGTGTGTCCCTGTGGAGACACAGTATCTGGCAGTGGCTCAAATCAGGTGCTCAACAAAGACTATATAAAGGAGATGGTCACTGGCAAAATGTGTGATAAATCACACACAGCTATGCTGGGAACAAATGACACACCTAATGGACACCTAAACGACACAACTTAGGTCATCCAGAATTTACACTTCTTGTAAACAACTTAAAGAGAATCCTACAAGGAAAAAATTATTGTTGATGTGATGCTTCTAAAGAAAAGTGGGTTTTTAACAAAAAGAATACTGTGTTACTAACTTAGAATTCAATCCTATGACTTTTCATTTAACTTTTAATTTGAATTAAATATTTATAAATGCAATTCCCACAACTGAGTGAGTAATGGTAGAAATATTTTTGCTGAATCATTATGAATTAATTTTTCTTAGGCAGCTTAAGTGTAATCCTTACCTCTCACAAGTGCATAGAATTTGGAGTGCCCTGTAGAAATGGTGTCTTTTTAGTAGAATAACAGTTTTGAAAAAAGCATAAGATGAGTCTTAAAATCTGAATTATGACTTCTCTATAAAACTGACTGCATTTGTACACTTCTGCTTTGTATGCCAAAAGCATTGCTACGGCAGTAAAAGAAAATCAGAGAACACCAATTTCATACCCCTTCCAGAAGGTCAAATATTTCCTGATAAGTGGAGAGAACATGGATGCTTTACACCTACCAGCCCTATTATGTCCTGGCACAGATCAAAATCCCACTTCAAGATTAAATATTTTATAGGACTTCCTAGTGTTGTCATCTGCTTCTTTTTATGGGACTGTTCAGCAGATTAATATAAAAGTTCACCCAGTGGTGAACTATCATTCTTCAAACAACTATTAGTTTAAAATTGTTCAAGACATCTTTCAGAAAGATGTCTAAGGAGATAAAGAGTCCACCACATCTTGTACAAATTACTCCAACAGTTCATCATTCTTTCTAGAGAAGAAGGGATATTAACCTGAATCTGCATGTGGTCCATCACAAGCCATTAGATAGTATTACGTCTCAAGCTGATGTATAGCTGTCTAGTATCAAAAATCTGATTCCTATGAAAGTACTTTCAGATGATAATCAGACACCTTGAAATATTTCTCTTAAATGAAATAGACTGAACTTCCTTAATCAGGCACACATAGAGACCTAAAAACATATCATATAGGTCAAAATGAGATAATTCCTATTTTGAGTCAGGAGGCTTGAAAATTACATCAAAAAGAATTTTTTTTTTAAAAAACAAACAAACTTTATTTATTAAACTTTTAAAATATTTATTTATTTTTTTATTTTAGTAGATCAGCTTCTAAATTATTTATGTATTTTGAGATTAATCTTCAAATATAATTAGTAACCAGTGGAGATGGTTGTATTTAAAAATCTGTTCAAAAGTGGTTACATCAGAGAAAAGGATGCTACTGTTTCTAAGCATAGCAATGATGTGAGAGGACTATACAACCAAAAATACAGTATGAAGGGTCAGGGAGAAGAGGAAGCATAAAGTATGGAATACTGTGATGCACAGATCTTGGTGAAGGAGGAAACGGAAACAAGATTTTAAAAGTAATCCATGAAGATGAGCACAATTATTTTGAAATTTTCTGTGAAATATGGAATTATTAACTTTGCAGTGGAGTAGTTTACATGTTGTATAAGAAATACTCAAATCTGAATTAAAACAATCACTCAGATTCATAGGCAGTAACTCACATTTCTCATACCAACAGGTTAAGAATTTATTGTAGTAAAAGGAATATTAAATTCATAACATCCACTTAGCATGATGCATCATTTTTAAAAGTCTCTCATTTTATGGAGCAGTGTAAAAACATTCTGCCTTGATTTAATTAAAAGTTAGTGTATTTGTACATTTTTTTTAAAAGACAGCAGACCTCTTTGGCTCAATTGCATGACATTTTTTTATGATTCATTTCACTGCTAAACAACTATCAGAGACACCTCCAACTGCATCTACTTCATTCACTAGAGATGTAACTTCGTTGTTTGCTTAAAGTAATGAGATCTTTTGATATTCTTTCTCACAAGGACTTTCAAGAGTGAGTGATAGAGATTTCACTGAAGAGGGCAGCACAGTTTTAGCCTTTGGCAGCAAACCTGGAAGATGAGATCGTCAAATAAAATAAATACAGGAACAAAGCTTAAAAAAAATTTTAAAGTAATAGCTCCCATGCCTTGGGAAATCACCTTCCCTCCCCAGCTGAATCAAATGATTTTTGTGACCCACAGAAGTGAAAGACAAGCTTCTGAAAAACTGGCACTGTCACCCTTTTCCTACAATGTTTGTTCATTGCAAGGTGTATAGAGTAGAACAGTCATTAAGAACAGGACTACCATGCTTTTATTCATATCTATCAAATGGAAATTCACATGTTGATAAACAAAAGACACACAAGTATATTTATAAACTGCAGCTTTGGTTAGTGAGGATCAGAACGTAAAAGTTTACAGAGTACAAAAAAACAGTTCACTTCTGATACGTAAAAAGGGTAATGGGCTTTCTTCATTCTAAGAAAGATACTGACTTAGCTGTCTGTAAAGTCTTCCAGACTAGGAAAATGAAGTGAAACAGGCAATCAAAACATATACATTCAATGAAGAATACTAGAGATATGAAGTGTGAGACTCAGCAGTTTACTGAAGAACATCAACATCAGAACATATCCATGACACGGATACAGACGGTATAGTTTTTGAGAAAGCATGGAATAGTTTACCAACAGTTGTGTTTTGGATGGCTATAACATAATACAACATCCTCAGTTTACATTAATTGTATGGCACATCCATAACTAGTTATATTTATGGAGTGAAAGTCCTGCCCCATTTCATGTCAGTATAAGATTAAAGCTTTTATTGTTTAAAAAAGCTATGAACATACAAAGGACACATTATAATTGCATTACATTATAATCACATTAAAATTAGCTTGGTCACAATTCACTATGTGATTGAATCATGGAGATTGATCAAAAAGAGTGGTTGGAAATCTGAAGGAAATGGAAAGAAGATAGAAATCAACTACAAAAAAAGTAGGATGAGGATATTAACCAACACATGAATATGTCACTCAAGATAGGAGTAGGATTCATGGTTACCACAGTATATGACATGGAAGAAAACCTATGTGGATCAATATGTAGGAATGCCTGATACTTTTCCCTAGACATAGTTTGCAGCTCTAAATAATGTTAAAAAAAAAAGCCTGTAGTTACACAAGGTCATTAAAAGTGTGCTAATTTAGGCAAATGCAATGCCCAAATACCAACTGAAAACATAAACTCCATAAGAAATTATTGAGATGAATTTTGGATCTATTAAGGATGAGTGTAAGGGAAGAGGAATCGTAAGGGAGGTACTTCAGGAAATGCAAAGTAATTCTGGTATCTGCTGTGACCACTACATGCTTAAAGTCTCTTGCAACTTCCATCTCATGATGTCAAGGTTTACAGTCAATCAATCAAGGGGAAAAAAATAAGGTTCAATAGTGAAAAATGTCAAAAAGTTTTTCATGTGAATTAAAAACCAATGCAAAGTAGGTTTCAACAGGAAAGGGGATCAGCCAGTAATTTCTGGTGACTACAAACAAAGAAAAAAGAAGGCAAGTACTTCATGTTCAACAAGGCTAAACTTTGAAAAAAACTTACAATTTGTTATTTGCACATTTTTAGGGTTTAAATGTGTTAAGTACTCCTGATTAATAGTAAAATACAAACAATTAGCTGAGGTAAATCTTAGGTGGTTTAAGAGGACTCTCATTTTTGCAACTCCATGAACAGCACAGTTTGTTCAGCAGAATAATAACATAGATCCATTCAGAAAAATAGACTGTAACTAATTTATCACTTCTTTTTCAAACCTGAATTTTTCTGTTTATTTCAGTATGAATTGTTTGTTCATCAGTTTTCTGCTAAATGCAACTTGCAGATGCTGATGCAGAAATGATCAGCATATCACCAATTCTGGCCTTGCAAATACAGTGTAGACTTTTTTGGCTTTCATTCACATAAGAAAAAAATTACTTGTAAGCTATTTCCAATACATGGAGACCCCAGATGTCAAAGATCAAAGGCTCATTAAAATATATTAAATTACAGCTGTGGAATGAGCTATTACAATGTCATATGTACATGCTCAGTTCTGGAAAGCAAACACTGATGTATCATCACTCTGATTCTCAGTTCACTCAGCATTTATAAAGCCAAAGAACTCCACATTAATCAAATATCCTTAAAGTTCTACCAGGTCTGCCTTAAGGGTAAAAATACACTTGTGATCACCTACTGTGAATCTAATTTGGGGCCTTTTTTCTGTAATGAACTTTTATCTAAGTTCACTACCATGAGGTAAAAAGCACTGAAGATATCAACACTGATGTCCAGAACTTCGCTCACAGAAAAGGATGTTTTCAAACTACTGTCATGCAGCCAAGTCTTATCCAATCACCTATTAACTTTTTCATAATTAGCGCAAAATATTCATTTCTTATTTACAATATGAATTATGTTTACAGAATCAAAATATTGCTAGCTAATATTTCCTGTTGGTGAAGGTCTTATTACTATAAAGACCGTAACAATATAGCTAACATCCATTTTAAAATTATGTAAAATGCCATTTTTTCAATCTAACTAAAAAAAAAAATTGTTTCAATTTCAAAGTGCACTTTTAGAAGGAACATAGCTGCCAATTGCTTCAAATCCATTGACCCTCAAAATGAACATACACATTGAATTTTAAAGGCCAATAGACTTTCCTCTTATATATAAAAAAATAAAATAAAAAAAAATCACAGAAAAGTTAACTCCAGTAGCTCTACCAAAATACAGTTAGGTTTAGCATGGCTAGATAAAATGGAATAGGTAGGACCCAAGTTTATTGATTATTGGATGTTCATATGAAATGCAATTTGTTTCATGCTGAGTTCTTTCAGTCTCACACATCATCATCTCTTATAAAGGTGTTGCAGGGCATATTAGGCTATCCGATAAGCTTGAAAATTTGTAATAGCCTTACCTAGGACATTAAGACTTTAAAATAAATGGGCAACCTTGAGTAGCAGATGAAGCAAGAGATAGGAAAATTATTATGCTATAGCTGAATAATCCTATATTAAACAGGTTTGCTCATTTGCAGTGTGAGGTCAGCAAGTAAAAAGCAGCCACCTTCAAGCCAAGCTTTTACTGGAAAAGCCTTGGTTACTTTCTGTGGTCCCTTCATATGAGAGGCCTCTCTTTTGCCCAGTCCTCCAAGATTCAGGCCCCAGCAATTCCTGCCTTTCCCCTGCATGTTCTGGGCTTTGCCTCTCCACCTATGTTCTGTCTTTCCATCCCATCTTATCACTAGACCTGTTCTCATGTTATCTCTGGTCCCTGACTTATCCAACAAATTATCATGGATAAGTTTTTATTCACTTTCAACAATTTAATCTTATTTACATTATTTACTCATCTTAGTAAAATACTGGTGAAATAAGTTGCTTTTTTCACAAAATCCCTTCAGATCTCTCTTCTTACAGGAGGCAGAGAAAATGAAAATAGCAACAGAGTGTGGGTAAGTGCCAGAGGCTGTTACAGTTAGTGATAGTTCTGTCTTTCCCAGTAGTTCATTATCAGGCTCTGTAAGGCAACTAGAAGTACAGTTCCCAGTACTTCAGGAATATGTCAGAGCAGCAGTGGCTTCCAGCATTAATCAGCTTTCCAACTGAAGAAATGAACTCCATGTTATTCAATTCACTGTACCAGCATTTTAGTGAATACTAATTAATATTTTGTAGCTGTTGTCATGGCTTGTGCACAATACATGCATTTCCATCTCCTCTTAACTACCTTTCCTTTCAGGGAATATTCCATACTAATGATAATTTCAGTTAGAAAAGTTTTATTGACAATAATGTAGGTCAGTAATTCACCTGCTCAAAGACTGACATTTTGATTGTCACAAAATGAAAATCTACTGCTTAAACCATATAATCTATGATAGCCATTTTCTTCTACTGAGTAACTAAGGCTATTTCTCTATCATAGTGTAACTTACTTTCTGACGAAGAAAAAAAAAAGCTTTAAATTATGCTGTGTCCACACAAAACGCACTCTGGCCCATTCAAAACTTCAGACCTATATTGAAGTTCTTACTCTCTAGGCCAACTCCTAAGAACAAAGACCTAACACTTCAGATGGCAAATGTAAAAACCATCAAGTGCTGCTCATGATTTACTCATGTAAAAATCACTCAAGAAAAGCGCTGCTGTCATTGTTTCTCACAGACACATATTAAACTGCTTGCAAACATCAACTCCTCCGATTTCAGAGTCCCAACCTCCTCCACCTTCTGCTGCATGGACCAGTACAAGGACTGATTTACAATTCTTATATGTAGTATTCTCCAGATCATTCTTCCAGTTGGTTCTGCAGATACAGGCAGTTGAGTCAAATCACAGAATCAGAAATAACACTTCTCACCAGTTTCAGAGTACTTTTAAAGGGGCTTATCGTATTTAAATACTTATACAGCTGAAACTTTTTAAAATACTGTGAGCAAGATTTTCAGCAATTTCAGGTGGGGAAAACAGAAGGAAATAAAGATAGTATTACCTGTTTCAGAATCTAAAAATACATTTATACAGCCAGAAAGGTCTTAAAAAACCTTAAACCTGGCCTCAGAAGTATCTGAAAGCACCTAGCTATTTTTCATTTGCACTAGCTACAGAAAATGTCGAGTATTTTGGCATGCATTAGAAGGACAAAGAACTTTAAACTGATTTCTGTGCCTTGATCAGGCTGACGTGTTCTTATAAGGAAGTTTCCCAGTGAAATTAAATAACTAAATTTCACATGAAAATACATGTACATGAGATCTTGATCCTATGTCCAGAACACAACGAGAATGATTTTAATAATTATCATTAAAATCCCTTTCCAAGATTTTTATTTTTTATCAGCCAAAATCCATCATTCAGTCATTCGTAACTCATACACAATAAATGTAAGGGCCAAGTAATGCCAGGAAATTGTCTGTGTAGTACTTTCCTTCTTTACTCACACGTTAAACTGTAGGAGAGGCACATACAACTTACTCTGGCTAGCTCACAGTAAGCTCAGGCAGCACAGGAGCTGTAAACCTCCAGGGAACAGGTTTCCTTGAACACAGACAGAGAAAAGACACACTGTATGTAACAGATTATGAGCAAGTTACTCCCTGGGCTGCAGTCTGCCAACAGTTGCAGCTGGTCTAAACTTAGCTCATTTCTGGGGCTTGGCTCAACGCTCAACGTGAGTGCAAAGGCTAACACAAAATCCTCAGGGGGTTTTCATAGGAACTGTGAGTCTTCCTATCCTTCCATAAGGACACGTTTCTACTGCAAGTGTTTTAACAAGCCTTCTGGGGGACAGTAAGTCAGCAAAACATAACTCCATTTATTTATTTTTTAGGATTTCAATCAAGTTGGAGTTTTCAAAACAACATGGGCAGCATTTTACCAGAAGGAATCAGAAAATGCAGCATATCTTCTGAGAAGATGAAGAGTTATCTGAGGGCATCACATAGTTGGGTTTAAACCTTTCCTTTCTCCATCCATAAGAACATTGTTTTTCCTTCCTATATGATTTATAGCAGTCTTTCATGGTCTTCATGGATCATTAGAAAGTGCAATAGCATTTGGTGGATGTTTTGTTATAAAGATTGATATCTCAAATAGTCCAACCATTCTTAGGATACCAAAATAAATAGACTTAGGCAGTTATTGAGGTTTTTTAAATGTCATTAAAAAAACCCCAACAATATCCCAGCAAATTTCAAGTAAGCAGTAAGTTAAAATTTTACATTATCTTTACTGCAATGATATACTTAAGAGCTAAGCTTAATACTAAAATAGAGTAGAACCATTTATTTTATAAATTTCAAAAACCTCTTCTCTTCAGGACACAATCTTCATTCCCAGATTTCCAGTAATTATTCTTTTCATTGATCTGTTAATGCTTTGGGCTTTACATTGTAGGTCTTTTCTGGTATATTTAATAGTAATATGTGAGCATTGTATCTACCCTTCACTTAATAAAAGGAAAAGAAAGGTCAAAATCACAGTGATTAAGCTCTTGTCAAAGATGGGGGGGTGGAAGAAGAAAGCCATTTTTGCACATTTAGAAGTAGAACATCTGATTATTTTGAAAAGTGTATTGGAACATATCCACATATATGAGGACACATGTTGGAGAAATATGTTGGAGGAAACAATTGCAAATGAACAGCGTCTGGGTCTCTTTGTGTTTGCTGACCCACTCCCCAAAATGCAGCCAAGAAAGTTAGCAGCTATTAAAATATAAAAATTTTCATTATTAGTGTACTTACTGATTAATATTTAGAAGGTATATATATTAATGACAGGACATATAGTGTAAGTGCTACTTAGTATGATGTAAAATTAACTTCCTGGTCAACTAGATCAACCAATAGCAGTGGTTTTATAAAAACAAATGTTCAAGGATTATATATTTTTTTTAAAAATGATTTGTAGAAAATGAGTTCCTTCATTAAATCTCAGCCATTTAAGAGTAAGAAGTGCAACTCCAGTTCATGAATCAATCCTATCAAAATCTGCAGTCTATGATATTGAATTCTGCTCTGGTTCTAAAGCAAAAACAACAACAACAACAACAACAAACAAAGAGTCAATAAGAATAGAATAGAAATTAATTATGGTTTATCAGTAAATTTTTAGTGTCCTTAAGAGAGGTCCTTACTGTTTTGTGAAGTCTGAAAGCTAGCAAATAGATTTATGTTCCATTTAATTTGTCATCAGAGTTCCAGGTAGTTATTTACTAACCTTGTAAAAATATGGAAAATTTAAGATTGGCTAAGATCGCAACAGTCTCTGCATCAAAAGAAACTACCTTTTTTCTTTTTTAATGTTTATTACCGTAAACCATAATAGAAGAGACAAAAATGTCCAACTATGCCATGTCTATAAATTTTTGAAAAATAAAATCTGAAGTTAACACAGGCATATGATCCTTTCAAATGTAAGAAAACAGGCAATAAAAAATTTACAAAGGTAGCCTACAGAGTGTCATACATTTCAAAGAATTCATGTAGGCTTTGGCTGTGTGCATGGAGGGGTAAACCTTGAGGAATACACTAGACACTGTGAAAGATATTCCTGATGAACACATCAATATATCTGAAAACAAGACATGAACTGGCTTTGATCTTATAGGATAGCAGGGACAGTAACAAATACATCCTACAGGGAAATGGGATGGAGTAAATCACTGCTAATAGAAGTTTTGCACTTGCAGTTCTTTTAAAAAAAAACAGGACTGGAATGTAATCAACTAAGTCTTTTCCAGTGCATCAATGCTTCATCACTCATGGTTCTCTTCAGTCATAGTGATCTAATATGTGTAAACAGGGCTGTGGTATTTGACTTGGTGTTAATCTTCCCTGGGTGTCAGTAATGCAAGGAAACTGAGGGAAGTTTGGAAGGTTCTGGTATTAACTACAGATCAACAGGCTTGGAAGAGCAAAGATCATCCCTGGCACAGCTACAGCAGTGGGGTAAATGTGACTGACCAACGAGACTTAGATAAAGAAAAATCTAGAAGAAACTGGGAAAAGGACATGGAAAGGACTGAAGATTCCCTACAGGGATAATGAGTTAAAACACCTCATAAAAAAAAATCCCAACTAAATAAAAAAGAAAAGAAAAAAAAGAAAAAAAAGATAAAATCAAAACAAAACCAAAAACAAACGAACAAACAAAACAAACATACCAAAAAAAACAAACACAAAAAAAAAACAGAGAAGAAAAGCAAGGCTGTGGGGCTTCTGGCAGAAGAGATGAAATCAAGGATGTGAAAAAGGAAGAATTAACTCTACTTTTAGTTGCTAGCAACTTTTAGTTGGTAAGCAATCTTTTACTCCAGAAACCTAATGCATGAGAGCAATGACTTAGACTGAAAGAGAAGAATTTTTAAAAATCCACCCCTCCCAGAAGGAAACAAACAAAGATCCCATCATCTTCATTCCCAAGCTTGGAGAGAACCCCAAGTTCCTGAACTTCATTATTTCTGTGTGAACGTAATATACTCCTCAGCCTATCCAGCGTGCATTTTTGTAGCACCTGACAGCCTAGTTCTGAGAAACTAACATAGTGTAACAGTAGTTCAGAAGTAATTTAGTATTTAGTAGATTATAGACAACCAAGATACTAAAAAGACTTTGCTCCAAAAAGTGGAATATTCCGATAAACTAAATTTTATTCTTTCTTCTTACACTCATGGAACAGACCACAAGAATCAAGGTGCAACACTTGCATGACTACATCATACCTCACTGATTATGCAAGTGAAATCAGCAGCTAGTTACTACACTTTGTGCCTGTGGGTTCAAGATCTTGTTCCATGCAATCCCTGCTCTGAAATCACAGTAATTAATTTTCCTTCTATTCTTTTTTTTCAAAATTATCATCATTATTGCACCTGATCTTCTTACAAATATTAAAATACTGATGAGAGCTAGCTAGGTGAATATATTGCTATTTTGCAAACTGGGAACTGAGGCTAGCAGGGTTAAAATAATCCACTTGTTTTACACTTTTTAACTCACCTTTAACACAAAACTGCAGTTTGTATTCATCATCCTCTTTGGGAGAAACACTACACACCATTCAATTATAAAATGAAGTAGACTTGAAAGAAAATTCCACACAACGTATTTTAATCGATTTTTAGGCAAAATAGCACAAAGTTCTTCAGTTCCTCTCAGTTTTTACATTACAGTCAAGTGCTTGAATGTAAAGATTATGTACCAGAGGTAATGATGGAAGATACAGCAATGAGCAAGGTGTCACACTTGGCATGTAAAGATAGACTCCAGAAACAGGATTTGATTGCTTTATGGGACAGGATAAGGAAAGAAAATGGTAAGCAGAATAGACAGCAATTCTCTTTCTGCAGTTTTTAACCTTGTCAGCAGAAAATCTGTTTCATGTGAAGATTTCTACACAACAGAACAAAATTCCATTAACTCTCTCTTTCTCCTTCAGTAGGATTTTGAACAGGAGTCCAACTCCATAGTTTTTAAAAAGCATCCCAGTTTCAAAGGAATTGAAGATGCACCACAAAATAAATTTTCTTCAAGTAAAATCAAAACCATAGGAACCAAACCTACAAAACTTTAATTCAAAGCAAATCTAAATAGAAAAGAAGCATTTAAAAAATTTGAGGCAGACTTCCATTGATTTCAGTAAGCTTTGAATTTAGATCTTTTAAACCTAAACAATTAAAAGTGAACAAATAAAGTAAAAATTGGGGAACTAGGTTCTCAAGTTAGAAAGCAAACCTGTGATTACTCTGACTTTGATCTCAGGCTGAACTATTTTTCACAATGTGCATGATCTTAATTTGTCTGAGTATCTAGTACATTTTGTCACTGCCTGCATGTAGAGTATAGTTATTGATTATCTTGCCAAAAGAGTCAAGTTAACGAAAATTAAAATTCTCATATACCAGACCTATTCAAATTAACCTGTTTGGAGAGAAGCAACATCAAAATCATGGTTTGCAAAAGCCAGAAACTTCCCTTGAAGTGACTTGGAATAAATAGTTGCACATCTGTGCTCTGAGGCAGAAGCCAAGGACAACACTCTTGAATTCACTAGAGTTAGGAGCAAGCTCTTAAAAAGTGATGCTATATCCTTTGAGGGAAAAGAGTTATTGGCTAGAGAGGATGGCTCCTTTTTTGTACCTAAGATTAAAATAGTGTTGCTCTCCATGGTTCCAAATAAAGTGCCAAATTATTATTTCTTTGAAAAATTTTTCCTTGGTAATCACTATAAAACTACACTATCAAAGAAAAATTATGATCTTTTGGGAAGAGAACCTGTAAAAAGTACAGCACAGTTTCCCCTCTCTATGCGAGTATCACTGAATCCAGCCACAGGATATTTGTTAGACGCAATCAGAAATATAGATGAAGAAGTTTCATTCACAGAGGAACAAAAGAAATATATGCAAAAAACCCAACAACAAAACAACCCCACAGTCTCAGAGCAAAATTAAATAAAGCACAAAATTAACCATCACAGGAACAGATGGGTTTTTTCCTGTAGCCAAAGAATTGGGGAATTTTGTACCACAAATGCAGTCTTGCCCTCTTCTTTTTTACCTCTGAATGCAGATACTCACTCAAGTGTCAGATAAATTTTAACCAAAGCATCTCTGTTAAGACTATCAATACTGCATAGAGACTATATTTACATAGCCCATAATTTTTCTTATTATCATGATAGGCCAGCTCTTTTAATCAAAGTCACATTTATGCCTCTTTGAATAAAGTCTTAATTACTGCCAGATACTAAAATGCTATGAACATGTACATAAGATGTATCTGGTGCATAATTAGAGGGATTTATTAAGATGAGCTCTTTCAAAATTTTGCATTTATATTTTTATATTTCCTTTTCAAGGGCTGAAAAGTAGAAATTAATATCTTCCCATATAACCTCTATTATTAATCCAAATATTCGAAATTCCTGTGTGAATTAGATCAGGTCTGTTGCAAGAGAGGGCAATTCAAGCACAGCACATACAAACTGTGCAGATAACAGAGACAAGAGTCATTTCTTAGTAACCCAATCTGGCAAAACAAAGCCAGAGCAAAACAAAAATAAGATATAGCCAGGAAGACAACACAGATAACCGCATTGGCAGAAGCCACAAATGCTCACGGTCTCTCAAAAACATGGGTCTGCATTTTTTACAGCCACATACTTTCTGTACATTCATACTCACCATGCAAGCAAGTAACAAGAAGCTATGAATTGTTTTAAAATTCAAGTGCCTCTTCATTATTGTCTTTTTATTATTGTGCAGGTATTATGAGTAACTACTTTATCATCTGCACAGCTACATAAGTAGACATTTGTGGTGACCAAATACTTTTCGATATCAGTAACTACTTCAGTATGTGATTACAACACCTTAATAGATAACGGTGTAGAACAAAGACATAACCTACTGAAATCAGGCTTGGAAGCATGTCTGATGTTTGATATTATAATTAAGGCCTTCTAGACATTTAATGGGTAGAGTTTAAAGTTCAAAAGCAAAAAATAAACTTCACTATTTCCTCTCCTCAGTTGAAAAATCTTCAATACTAGTTTGCTCACACCATCTGAGGCACATCCAAATATTTATGGATATTTGGCAAATACGAACTGTGAGTGATTCTAAATTTTGCATTAGAAGGAAAATCATGGCTAGGGAAAGAGTATAAAATTTGGATGAATATTTCACAACTGTCACTACTTACAAGAAATATTGCCACTATTAGGTGACTTGAACTTTTATAAAGTATTATCCAGAAAATTTAGTTCTAAGTGAGATATTTTAATTGCAATATCTGTTGTCTATATGTAAGTTCATTTAGTCAGATCTGTAACTAATAAATATAAACTGATAAGCAAGCATCCCATTCAGGCTGACTAAAATATCATAAATAACAGTTGAAAAGGAAGATTGATGAAGGGAATGTAAATTTTTATCCAATCTATGTATGCATCACAATCACTTTACATTTAAATTATGTAATTAGCATCAGATATGGACACAGCACATTTATAAGGGGATGCAATGACCCTTTCCATAAAAATATTCTGAATATAACTCTGTGGAAGTCAAGAGCAAATACGTCACGAGTTCAGAGGAATTTGTACCTCTGATGGATCATACCATACTTCACTATTATCTGTTCATTTCTAAGTTACTATGCACTTCAGCAAAAGCTGTAGAATAGAGGAAGAAAAGATAATCTAGAAAATAAGGCAGGAAATCCGTAATCTGCCAGTGATATGAAGACATAGTTTTCCTGATCATTAACCTTCCCATTTATTAAGGCTTGTATTTCATAAAAGCAATACATACATGCTTAAAAAAGCAACATAAATTCTGAAAGCCTATATTGGCTGTGCCTGTGTACAATTCATGAACACATCTACTGCGTATATGTGGAGGGTCACACAGGCACACTATTCAAGCTGTAGTACTACATTTGGGAGTTTTCCATTTCATTGTTACCAACAAATTACCCACAGCAACAAAATGAAAGGCCTCCTATGTAGATGCAAGAAGCAGACTAAGTTTCTTCTCATGTCACAAGTAAATTGAACTATTACAAACTTGAGGAAAGGCTTCTCTGGGTTTTATACTAAGGCCATTAAAAGTAAGCAAACGCGAAGCATCAAAGGAAGTCTCAGCTCCTTCTCTTCATAAATACACTCCCAATTCAAACACTATCTTTTTATATGAGCTTTTGGTTTTCAGTCACTGCATTGTCACTGATGTTATTTCGTTTGATTGCTAAGGAGATGGCCTATACTAAAATTCAGATATCTTTATCTCCAGAAATCTCCCCTGGGATTTGCCCTGAACAAGCCCCTGTATTTCAAATGCTATTCAGTAGGATTGCTAGCCATCAGTCACAGCAACACTGAGTATTCTGCCTGGCAGCTGCTTGTTTTCACAATGCCAAAACCAATATGCAGTTTGTTACTGGATCTGAAATAAGAAAAATTTGTTGCTGCTTTCAAACTTAAACAGCTCTAAAACTATTACATAAATAATCTTTAGGAAATGTTGCCCTTTTTGCAGAGCCTTGCATACTTAGAGCAGAGCTAATGAGTGCTCTTCTCTCCAGAAGACTGACACCAACAGGCAGGGGGTTCAGAGTGGCAGATCAAATGTGTAGATAAAGAAACACCCAGAGACGCTTCCTAGCTGTAGAAAGTCAAAGTACATACATAGAAAGCATTACTGAATAACAATAAACATAAGGGTAAGCACCAACTTCTAAAAGGATTTTCAGAAACTGGAAAAGATATTAGGGAATGCAGCTGAAACTAAAGTCCATTAAAATTACTATTAAAATAAATTCCTCTAACACTTCAGTAATCACTTCAATATATGTCTTTTGAAGACTCCATTAAACACATTGTGAGAAAATTTTGAAGTTTAATCTTAGCACTGGCTAAATATTCTTCATCTTCATTTCAAAAATAACCAGAGAAGTAGAAAATGAAAAAGGGCTTACATTGTTCAAAGACATTTATGTCCAGGGTCTTGAACATTTGGGAACTCTAATAGCACAAAAAAAATGACAAGTGTCCCTGAAATCTATGGGAGAATAGGTTACTGCCTAAATTTCAGTCTACAAATTCAAGAATTTGTCAAACAGAATGCAAGATGTCAATTTTATACATCTCATCTGAGCTACACATGCATCAGCACATTGCCTCTGTACACCATTATTTTTCATTAATTGAGTACTGACTTGAGTACCATGTCATTAACCAGATTCAGATACCATGTCATCACAGAGAGAGATTGAGTCAATATTAACACAGAGGGACACATTCTCATATAGCAAATCACCAAAGATCTATTTGTTTTGAAAAGACTAATGAGTGATGGAGAGAACTGCTAGTAAAAAGAGAAGATATAAGCTGTTAATGCAGTTCATCATTCATTCCTCTGAAAATGTTGTAGGAAATATAAGAGAAATAAGGAAAAACAAGTTATAAGATAAAAATTAAAAGTCAAATTAAATATGACTAAAAATATAATTTGCTTTGATTGAAATGTGGAAATCGTGATCTTTTTTCTTCCACAGAAAGTAGTGTCTTGCTACCATATCTGTTTAATATACACATCATGGCAGTAACATTACAATGATTTGTACAGAAAGAGACAAGTATTTTGCCACAACTCTCATTTTTGTACTCTAGAAAGTGTCATCCAAATTGTATTTTTCTATACCAGTTTACAAAATTAATATGGACTCCTCTATATAAACATAAAAACTCTGAGATCACATAGCTTAAAATGCAGTCAAGATTTAGCTTTTATAACAGTTGAAGCATTACTATGTCAACATGTGGTCATTAAAGTTTAGTTTGTTTGGTTTTTTAATCATAACAGTGTTCAAATAATTTCATCATTGCCCTATCTGAGATATCAGAATGGTATTGCTGTTTCCTAAGTAGCTCAGATCTCTCCTTTGCAGACATGAGTGTCACAAGTCCTCCAACTGAAGCAGTTGTTCATGTTCTTTCTCTTACAGTTTTTAGAGTTCACAGTAACACTGTTTTATTTACATGTAGCTTCCTGCTTCTATTTTGAAAGAAAAGGTGCTATATTAAAAAAAAAAAATTCTGTGGCAGAGTGCAGAGTACTTGGCCTTCACTTTTCCCTCACCTTTACTGTCTGCCATGACCTCTCTTAGATACTTCCAGATTTCCAATAAACTCATGTCTGTTCACCTCTGCACTGAACTCCATTTGCTGCAATTGCCTCTTACCTGCTGCCAGACCCTCTTCCATCACATTTGCTTCCTGCCTCTGGTCACAACTTCTCCTAAGATCAGCCTCCTCTTATTATTTTGTTATTAAAAAAATCACACAAACAATGGCAGAAGTCATGCTGAAAATGGAAGATGAAAAAGCATCCGACAGCTGGAAGCAAGGTCAGCAGGAACTGCTTTTCTAACATTCCAATTGGGTCCCTCCCCAGGAGGCAGAAATCTTCAGTCCTTATCAACTCTACAAAAAACAGAACTCTAAGAAAAGCTTTTCTTGGATTTATCTGGGAAACATTTTAGTTCGTGAATTACATTTCTGGCTTCTCAATCTACACCCTGTATCTGTTACAGTAAAACACATTGCATTGGAAATGCTAGCACCAGAGTAGCTGTCAAGTCCATTTTTGGATTAAGTTAGTTTTTTTCCACTCTTCCTTAGTTATAATTGTGTCCTATGCACTGCTTTTTAAAAATCATTCCAAGACATAAGACACAACTGTAAGCACTTGAATAAGCTGTAAAGTAGTAGGTATAAATTCCTACACTTTCTAGTAAAGATAAAATCTGATCTAACATTGACACTCTCTGTACCCTTCAAGAATTCAGTGTGAATGTCATCTTCTGTTTATCTCCAAGCTCAATTCATTTCACTTCTTTTAAGTACATAATACAACTATGCTTTTTTCCTATAATCAGGTAATAAGTTATATATTAGGTTGGTTTGAGTATAAAAATGACCTTTTTCATTTAAATATTCATATTATTTCAAAAAATATTCTGGTTGGGAATTATACCATCCATCTTTCACATAAAGGGAATATCTATTCTTTTCATTTTATAGTCTGAGAAATGGAGTATGTGAAATCCACTGCTATAATTTTTTTTCAATGTGTTGTTTTTATTCTGCTGTATCAAGCCACCACTATTATGATGTCTAAACAAAAACTAGTGCAGTCATTTGGAACATGAAAATAAAATGACAGCCCAAAACATAGATATTCTTTTGCGCTTACAATATAGAAGTCACATGAGCTACACAAACACACAGTAGCTAAAGACTATAAAAGAGAAGCCACTAAAGAATTTACTTCAAACTTTGGCCCAGTTGTTGTCTCAGCCACACATATTCCAGTTTTCCACATAAGACAGAGTCAGCTAATTAAATCATTATCTGGTGCAATACTATTGCATTGCTATTATCTGTTGTTCTTTGAGGATAACTTGACTTCTGTAAAAATACAGTAAGGGGCAGTTCCTATTTTGCCTGAAACTACTTGTACTCAGTGGGTAGTCTGAACAAAAAACTGATTTTTTAATGTCTCTCTTAGTTTAGAGGACTGATGGTGCCTGAAGGCTATGAGGCCCTGAGTGCTACCTCTGCTGTCTTTAGAAAGCTACCAGTTTGATAGAACTGCCCATTCTTAAGGCTTGGTCTTGCTGATGTGGAATTCTTATGCTCCATTCAAATATTTGCAAGTTTGGTTCAAAATACTTTTTAAAATTCAAAACTTATCTAAAGATTGTTTTTTCATGTTGCATCACCAGAACTTTGCAACACTTTTTTTGTCTATTAGAAGTCTTCTGCAACCTTCTTGGGCATCACTGGATATCTCTCACTTTAGCCTTTCAGATTCCAAGAACAGATTTACCCAATAGCTCCTACCCCTATTAGCTTCAGCTGAACTGAAATGCTAAAAATGGTAACATTTTGTCCTTGAATGAGCATGTGATGGATATAACTTATTGCAGGTAGATGTTCTCAAATTGAAAATTGCATAGCTTAGGTCAAATCTGAAGGGGATGCTAAAAGGCAGTACCAGCGTCTTTTGGAATTTCTTTTGTGGCACTGCCAAATCCAGCATTAAGACTCTATTTCAGTATTTTGATAAAAAGAGAATGTGTGTCAGTGTTTCAGCCTCAAGTACAGGGACTGAAACTATGTGGGGATACTGACTATAAATAATCATTACAAAGGTATTATTGTTACTTTGTTGTTTGCCTAACAGCGTCATAGAAACCAATATGCTCAGCATTAATTTGTTCTGACCACATATTCTACCAGTAGAAAAACTACTTCATTTCCTTTCACCTGAGAAATAACTATATTCCATTTTTATTGTCATTTGTTTTTTCCTCCTTGTTTCTAACAAAAGCAAAAAAAAAGAAAAAGAAAAAACAAGTGCGTAGCTTTGTATTGCTTGATATTTGACGAAGATGAAAGACTCTCCTCAAAAAACAGCACTTTCCTTTCAAAGGTGTAATTATCTCACCACATATGTTCTCCTTCCTCTGTTACTCACTTTCACTTCATAAAATCAACTTTGTTCCCCACAGACATATTCAGCTCTCAAATATCTTCCAAAACTCAGAAAAAAACCAGCACAATGTACACTGCAGTGGTTTGCTAGTTCTGCAGTGGCTTCCCTGTTCATGAAGCAGTGAATGATCTTTTCTATTAGGAGCAAAAGGGAAAATCTTGAAGTTATCCAAAAGTACTGATTTTACCACCGTTCTTCTCCATTACTTCTGATTTTTAGAAGGTGAAAATCTTTAGTCAAGAGGGATACTAAAGTTTGGCCTTAAGATTCATCACCATCACATTGATTTTAATTGTACTTTTTTAAAAGTATGATTTTTTTCAAACTGGCAAAGCAAATCAGCTCCATACAAATGTTGCTTTTCTGTAGAATATTTTGAACTGCTTCAGTGATGAAGCCAGAGTTGGCTAAAAATAAAAACTGGTGGAAGAAAGAATTTTATAGTAGCTGCCACTGAACTCTTCACTATGTTGACTCTTTCAAAAAGTGACATATTCTGAAAAGAGTCTCCTGATAAGTCTTAAAACTATTTCACTTTTATGTGCAAGGACTGTGCTTTTCATGCAACAGCTAATTGTGTACGGAAGAGAACAAAAAGGACTATATGCTCTTGCACAAATCAACAGAAGTCAGTCTTCTTCTTGCACACACTGAACTGTTAAACTCAAAGCATCAGTAACCACTACTTTAAACAGAGATTTCAGAAACAGAACTACATAGTTCAGTATTTCTTAACGAAAAAAAATAACTTGAGAGTGCTTAGAGAAAAATTGAAACCTTCAGAAGATAGAGCAAGGATTCCCCCTAATGGAGAAAATGCACACTTTCCACAGACTCTCATTTAGGTCTTAAATGATCAGTAGGATGACAGGGAATGGTAGGGATATTTCTAATGTATGAGGAGTACTTCTGGTCTTACAAGCTTTGTTAAGGGCTGCTGAAAAGAGCTATTACTAAACTTGAAGAGAAGTGACTACAGAAAAAAATGTAAATCAGAAAAAAAAATTCATGTTTTATTTTTCATAAAGACAGAAAAATTAAAAGATATTGTGACTAAATTAAGAACTGACCATAGCAAAGCGCTGCACCTGCTCTTCTGCTTCATATTATTTATTTTTATAGTCAGTGGACAATTTCTTAAAGACCTGGAGGTGATTTTGGGTTTCATAACACTGCACTAAGGTGAGGACTAGCTCATACCGACAGCATGTTCTGCCTTGCAGGTTGACCTATTTACTACTCTCATTCTACTATCCCATAAGATGGTTCCAAATAGCAAACTAGAATCCAGATAAGGTCTCCAGATTTAAAATCATATATATTACCATATGTGAAAACTACTCATTCTTGTTCTTAAGTTTCATATTCTCTTTACGTGTGGGTTTTTTTTAACTCTCTTCTAAATAAAATTATTGAAAATTCAAAGCTGAACCACTGATTGCTTTGGGGTGAGAAACATTTTACACTCCATTTTGAAAAGCTATTTGCTAAGGTCCATATATATCTCGTAGATTTTATATGCAAGTTTTTCACTATGTAGACTTGCTTGGAACCAACTATACCTACAGAATAATTCCCATTAGTAGCATGAGGTTATCATGTGTCGCTGAGCAAGGTCAAGACAGAAGAGAAAGTTAGAAGGACTGCATTTGTTAGGATTTTAAAACAATGGCTTAAATGAAAGGTTTTCAGACTTACTTCCGTAAATGGAACTTGAAATTTTTGATACTGTTCGTCTTGTTCTTTCACCTAACACAATCACAGTCCATTAAGACAGGAAACATATTTTTATGAAGAAAAATATAGTTCCAGAGACAAAAGTCACCTTATTAGTCAGTAAGGCATCCTTTAGTTTTTGTGGAAATGGTAATTACTAAACATAGCTACAATTTTCTCTGTCATTTGTGAGAGTACTGAAAAAAAAAAAAAGGATATTTTAGTTAAAAACAGATACATGAAAGGATTTTTCTTCCTATTAGTTTTTGAATAAAAGCATAAGGGCGGTGGGAAGCTAGAAGAAAGGAAAGGAAAGGAAA
>WBMZ01012758.1:0-97728 GCA_013400975.1 Atrichornis clamosus
GGGCCGCCAGGGGGCGCTGCCGCAGCCGGTTTCGCTGTCGCATTCGCTGGCGAGGCCGGTACGGGAGCGCACGATGGAGGCGCCGCCGGTGACGATGATGCCCGTCACGGGCGGCACCATCAACATGATGGAGTACCTGCTCCAAGGTGGGCGTCTGCGGGGCCGAGGAGAGCGGGCAGCCGCGGGGAGTAGGGCTTGGGCGGCGCCGGGCGGGATCCGCGTACGGGCGGGATCCGCCGGAAGGCGCTGGGGCGGGCGCGCTGCGGAGGGAGCCCAGTTCAGGCGGGAGCGGAGGCGGTGACCGAGGGGCTGTCTCGGCAGGGAGCGTGCTGGACCAGAGCCTGGAGAGCCTCTTGCACCGCCTGCGCGGGCTGTGCGACAACATGGAGCCCGAGACCTTCCTGGACCACGAGATGGTGTTCCTGTTGAAGGGGCAGCAGGCCAGCCCCTTCGTGCTGCGCGCCCGGCGCTCCATGGACAAGAGCGGGATGCCCTGGCACCTGCGCTACCTGGGACAGCCGGAAATAGGCGACAAGAACCGCCACGCGCTCGTGCGCAACTGCGTGGACATCTCCACGTCCGACAACCTGACGGACTTCCTGGTGGAGATGGGATTCCGCATGGACCACGAGTTCGTGGCCAAAGGGCACGTGTTCCGCAAGGGCATCATGAAGATCGTGGTGTACAAGATCTTCCGCATCCTGATGCCAGGAAACACGGAGAGCATTGAGCCACTCTCCCTCTCCTACTTGGTGGAGCTCAACGTAGTCGCACCTGCAGGGCAGGAGGTTGTTTCTGATGACATGAGGAACTTTGCTGAGCAACTGAAGCCTCTAGTGCACCTGGAGAAAATTGACCCCAAAAGGCTAATGTGATTGAAAATCTGGGAGATTAAGGCACTGTTAAGTGTTTCAGAAAATGATATTTTCCTAAAAAGCTTTTTGAGGGCAAATCAAGACAGGGAGAGGGGAATAAAGGACAGTTTTGTCAGTTGCAATTACTGGGTGTTTATTTCTTTCATTTGTGGATATGAACAAAAGTGTACACTTTAAACTTACACTGTTCAAATAATGAGTAAATATTAATATTGGTAATTTTCCTTCTCTTGTGGGGGAGATACCTTTAAAAGCTTATTGCCTAACTCTCTAAAAGTGTCACTGGAATTCACCCCTGTGTACCCACATCCCAAGTGCTGCCTTTGTTTTGTGTAGAGTACCATTTGTGTATCCTATCTTGTTATCCCAAATTTTTATTTTCAGTAATAGATGAATACCCTTTAATGCAGGACGTGCTGTTTAACACAAGTATAAACACAGGAACTGCAGTATAAAAGAACAAGTGTACACCTCTTCACGACAGCATTTGTGACAGGAACAACCAGGACAAGATACTTTTTAAGGGAAACTGTTTCTTCTGATATAACCAAAATTAGAAGTGGAAGACAATCTAGTAATACTAATATTTGCAAGGGGTTTTCCCATCTTTTAGGTGTTATTTTATTGCAGTCTTAGTTAATCTAAGAAAGTAAATTACAGTGTATTTTTCATTATTGGACTTCTCACAGCTGACAGGTATATTGAACTGTTAAGTGCATTTTTGCTTTTTTAATTAAAAAAATACAATTTTATATAAAAATTATTAAAAATAACAGCTGCTAATTGAACTACTTATGATTTTGTTAAGGACTTCTCTTGATAGTAGGATGATTTAATATGTCAGTGATCATTTAATGTTATTTGAATTAGGTTTGAGAGTTTTCAAATACAGTTCAATCAAAAAAAGGCTGGGAAAACCAGGAAAGGTTAAGGAACACATTTAAATTTCTCAGGTTCTGTACAGAGGACAACTATTTTACATACTACGAAAATGTACCAACCTTTGTCAGAAAAAGCTTCCACCCTTCAGCACACCACAAGTGCTTTATGTAACAACTAAAGGCAGGGGCCATTCCTAGAAAAAGCTTCCAAAAAAGCCTTTTAAGAGCTACATTTTCAACACTGGAGTTTGGGCACGATAAGCTTTGACAACTGAATCAGTGCTAACATTCCAGTGCCGACCCACGCTAGGGGTGGCGTGGGGTGGGGAAAACCCGAGTACTTGGGTGGTACTTGAGCACCCTTAGGCAGAAGACAGAGCAGTGATTTCCTGAGGGCAGAAGCAGTGAGGTGCCACCACCGCGCACTAGCTAGACTAGAAGCACTTCGGAGGCTACAAACCTACAATTCTGTTCATAGTTGGGCATGACTTGCCCTCACCAGACAGCACAATATCCTGGGCATCTGAGCTGGAATTTCTTCATGTACTCTGACAAGGCATGGCTTCCTAGGACTTGCATTTGCCAGGTTGCTCCATGGTTCAGTTGCAGTCCTGCCCTGGCAGGTGGGAATCCTCGGGGCTGTTATGTGAAACGTAACACTGGTTAGGAGTTGCTTGCCACAGACTCTTCAATCTGTGGCTTGTCTCTTGCAACACAGAAGTTTAGATCTAAAGTCCCGCGGATGACAACAGGTCTGACTACTGATTGATTCAAAATAATGACAGTTTTTTTTATGAGTAGTATTTATTAAGGAGAATTAGTATAAACCTTGGAAACAGCAGCAATCCACAATACCAGGTTTCCTATTTTAGCTGTAGTGCATGCATAGAAGAGGCAGGTGTGCAGAGATAATTTATTGCATGAATGGCTACAGCTGAGAACACTTTCAGGCAACTAATGCTCAAAGTGTGTCTTTCTTCCATCTAACCAAATGTATTTTCTTCGTCCTATAAAACTTAGCTTATAAAAGCTGGAGACTAAAGATGATTAGAGTAGTGAATTGCATGACATAATCCTAATTATCATTCATCATCCAGGGTCAAATTGTATTGTAGTTACACAGAAATGCTCAATCTCTTCTTACTGGAAAGTAAGTTTTTAAATGATGTACGTACCCAGGAATGTGAAATGTGACTGTATTTTTTTTTTTTTTTCTATTCTGGAGGATTTATTTTTGCCAGATAAAACAGCTGCATTCTCCAAGGTCAGGGCCTACCTCAGGACTCTTATTTGTTACAATATCTTACCTGAGACCAAATATAGCTGAGCTTAAGTCCAAGTTTTGTTTCTGTGCAAGTAATGCCTTCTGTTATTTCAAACTGTTACTCCAGTCCTGTGTATTTGTAAGGTTTCTGCAACTGATTGCTATATAAAAAAGTAGAAATCACTCTGTAACAAATAAAGGTAGGATTGTTGATCCATTAGGCACCAGCTATTTCTATTGTTAAGAAAACCTGGTCATGGAAACTCATCTCAGTTACTAAAAATTACTCTTACTTTGGAAAAAGCCACAAGTTTACCCTTTGTCACATCACAGTCCTGGATCTCTGTTCTTCCCACAGAAGCTACCAGAATCTTAGTTCTGTACAAATGAAGAAAAGAGCTGAAGTACTTTTTAAGTGCTCTATATTATGACTGCACTGTACAGGAGCACCTTTCAACTTCCCTCTGATATGCTCACACAAAATGAACCTCTCAATACATAAACTAATGTGGCATTGGGGTTTTCATCTCAGTAACCACAGTAACACAAGTAAACTGCTTTCCTGTTAAATGTCTTCCATACATTGGAATATTATATAAAACATTATTCATGATTTAAAAGTTGGTTAAAGTTTCTCCAAAGCATTGGAAAGTTAAAAATAACAAGAAGCCAGGATTTTTCTTCATAATTTTTAATACTTCTAACTTTTAAATACTGGTTTTAATTTGTGATTGTAACATATAAGAGCCAACTTCTTTTAATTTTTAAAACTTATCATTAGGATCATAAAGCTATTATTGAACAGTTACAACTCTACACACTCAAGGTACTCAAAAATATGATTCATGTTTTAAGTCTGTAAATGAACAGTGGCAATTCAAATACAGCATTATCTGTACAACTTGACAAAAATACAGGTGGACCATCTGATTAAAGAGAATCTGCACAACTTCAGATAAGCCAGCTCAGCCCAATTAAATAAAAGGTAAGATTTTTTCAAAGTGCATCACATTTTTCACAGATAAATGTATTGAAGTTTTTCAGGTTCTCAGACGGAACTAAAACAACCATCTCATCTTCATTCCCAATACAAGTTCTATCAAGTCACATTCTTCAGATCTAGTTCAGCAACATCCAAATTCTCCAAACAGATGTAGATATTCAGAGAACAAGTATCTAGTAGATTGCTGCATTTTCAGCCTTTTGAAGTGGTTCAGCTTATAAAACAACCATTCTAGAACTGGGAGCTGCTGCTGCAAAGACCACCACGGCTGTATGAACACTCCTGACCTGCGGACAGGAAGAAATAAACTCAGAGCGCACAGACGTGGCAGTGACTGACACGAGGGATAGGCTTGAGACAGGGTAAACGGTATACAACCATAAAAGCAACATCCCTTCCAGAAAAAACAATGTAATGGCTACTCACACAAGGACAATCTGAGAGGCCTACTGCCTTTTAAAATTATTTTTTGAGAGTTCAACTGATAATGACTTCTCAGTCATGCAACTCTTTCCATAGCCTTTAAAAAGCCTCTTACAAATCTGATTGGGCAGGGCTAGCTACAGTGAAGTACCAGTGCCTTTATCTAAAAGTAAAACATATTCTTTACAAATAGTATCTGTAGTGTCATTTTATTTACAGAATAAATCGCAAAAGTACATCACATTTAGTGCAAATGCAACTAATGATACAAGTTTATATACTGCTTTGTAAACTTTCCATACCTTTGTAAAATAAAGCTATCCTATTAAATTAATAAACTTGCCCGTGTTCCAACAATTACCAGAAATGGCAAATAAGGACTTAAACTCTTTATATTTTCAATTTTTTTTTTTTTTAAGTTCCCATCGGTGGCTCTGGTGGAATGTACCACTGCTTGGTTGATTGTAAAAAGATGAAGTACATTTGAGGTATAAGATTTGGTTTTTTAATGTTGGTATATAAAATGCTCACTGGTGACATAGTAAACATGTACAAATTTTCATCTTATTTGCCTTACTAACATTACCATATAGGCACTTTTCTACATATTCAAATGAACAGAATAACTCTGTAATAAGGCATATTCCATGCACACCATTAGAGAAAGGCAAATAAAAAGGGAAGAGTTATGGAGCATGAAATCTGCATGCGTGTGAAATCATGTGTTAGGTACAGTGTCATCTCTGCACAGGAGACAAACAGAGAAAGTTTTTCAACACTGTGCAGATACACTGAATCATTTACCAAATCTTCACTAAGTTACTGTATTATATTTCTTTTCAGGCACCTAGCACACTCTATCAAATAAGACTTTCATCTTTCTTTTGAAGAAAATATATCTGAAACTTTTTTCCTCAAGATACACAGGTTAGCAAAACACTGAGCAGTCTCTCACGAGTTTCCAACTATAGGACACAAATAAAAGACCTCACAGTCAGTACTAGCCCAACACAGACCTCTCCTAACGAGTATCTCCAGAATCAAAGGCAGGCAAACATCTGACATTTAAATTTTCACAGCAGTTAAAGGGAACTTTCCAGTAAGAACTACGCATTCTTATAGCTCTGATGGGTTTTTGATCAAAAGGCAAATAATTTTCTACATGAACCTCATAGCACAGCTTTATTGATATGAGGAAAACACATGCAGGATCTGAAAATAATGTACTCATCCTCCATCTAGACTGGGAATGTTGTCTTGTGTAATCCAAATTACTTCAATAAATATTATCATGTACCTTCTCACAGCTTTGGGAAAGCCCCGAATATCATGCAAGAAAGCAGTCCACAAACAGCATGGACAGATGTCTTCTAGGTTTCAGGCAGTCTCCTGCCCTCTCATACAGAATCTTTCTAGGTATTTCTGGATCATGTTTAATAACAAAAATTCTGCAGCACATATTACATAACAAAAAAATACAATAGAAATATAAAGATATCTGGAAAAAATAAAGCTTTTCACACTCTTACTCCTTCAGAACTAATGATCGTCATAAGAGTAAGACAATAGAAAAGGCAAAGTCATAAGGATATTGACAGCCCTCAGTTATTAACTGGCATTTTATGTAACAAGATGATTCATTATAGAAACCAGCAGCAATGAACTGTGATTATACAAAGCAAAACAAAACTTACCAAGTTACCTAGGTTTTACTGAAGTCATTCCTCTCACACCTCCAAAATACCACACAGATTTTTGTGCATATAAAGCACATACAGTATGCTATATGTGCATTTGTCTCTTGTGCTTTTTAGACATGCACAAAAACTGCACAAGTATCTTAGGAAGGTTGACAATGAAATTCTACAACTTGTTTAAAATAACACAGTAACCCATGTTGGTGATTGAAAGTTGTATGCTCTTCTTTTTCTAAAGCAAGCAAATAAAAATATACATGTTATCAACACATGTATTTATAATTACACACTGATTCAGCAAGAAAAGTTAGCAGGAGAGAGCTATTGTTAAATATTCAGCCTCATGGTGTTGCAACACTTCTTCACTTCAGTAGACAAAGCCTAGAACTTGGGCCATAAAGACTGTAGATCCTTCGTTCCAGCATGGAGTGCTCTATGCATGGTCACTTCTCCAACGTGGAATGCTCACCCAGTCTTTTTCTGGTTGCTGAAAGTAAGCAAAGACAAAAATACAGCACTGAAAAGGTTGTATACTACTGGGAAAATGAACTTGTTAAACACCTTAAACATCATCAGGACTGCTATGATCACGTGTTAACTGTTGGCTCATGACATCATGTTTTTAATGTTTCACCTACACTAGTTTTCTAACAATATACATTCAAAATTGTGAATTATTACAGGTCTACCTGTTACAGAAGGATGAAACAACTAAGATTGACACAATAAATAGAACCCAAAAATAGAGATAAGCCAATGTCACACAAAGAAAAAGCAATAAAGACTCATTTTCAGATGTGACTGAATGATGCTGTAACACTAGCACAACGACACAGAATTCTGTGGTTTGACAGGACAGTTACAGAAAATGAAATACATAAGCAGGAGTCTACACCAACAACATCATTTAACACCAAGTGGCTCAGCCTCAAAGGTATCAAGAAATCCTCTTCTAATGTCATATTTATTTCATCTAACTGTTCAAACAACTTCAGATTAGCCCAATAACCTATACCATCAAAATATATAACCATTGATTTCAGAATGCATCTGGAAATCCCTTTTCTTTCTTAGGTTCATCAGAAAGGCAAAAAACTTAAGTCACAGCCTTATAAATACTCCAGTAAATCATGCTGGTCTGTCAGAGAGGTTCCATTAATAAAAGTTCTAGGTCAAAACTATTCTGTCAATATAGAAGAAAACTTTGAAATGTAATAGTAGTCTTCAAATATGCAATTATAAGCAGAATTTAAGTTATAAAAACCTCATGAGGCTCTAGAGTATGTATTCTTCAGTATGTATTCTTTCAGAACAAGTGTAAAATGCCTGTGGTAGCTGAGAAAAAAACAGTACTTCATCCTGCTTTACTTCTAAATAAATTGGATATGTATTCAAAAACTTGCAAGGTAAACTAATAAAGCTCTATGAAAGCTAATGCTTGCTAACTGGTGCAGCCGTATTTTCCATGCTAATAATACACACCTTATGTGACTGTTTTAAAAAAGTATAATGCATCCCTATCCTAAAAATAAGCACTGAATTCATGCTGGTCATGCAAGACATTTCTAGATTGCATACTTTCATTTGGTCTTAAATTTAAAATGATGAATCAAGAATTTAACAGTATGAATACCTGCTAATACTAGAATAAAATAGGCTTTCCTGCTGTTTTCTCTTGCACATATGATGTAAAACGCTTTAAGAACTTTGGATATTCTCGTTTAGCCACTGCCCGTAACACCGATGCTGGTGCCCATCCTCCTGGGTTCACTGGAATGAAACAGGAAGAAGGACATTAAAATAAAGCAACTTTATTTCTTTAAATAAAATAAAATGCTGGAAAAGCAAATGTAAGTTCATTACTCCTGCAACTCTTTCTGAAGTAACAGGAAAGAATAACAATCAGCAGATTTTTTTTAATGCCCCTAGGCTTGTATTGTAGCACTTTTTATTCGTAATACTCAAGCTCAGTCCAGATTTATGATGCCACTATTTAGAAAACATTAAACATGATATATTGTGAGTCTTGGGAAAATGCCCAAATAAAGGAGGACATTCTCTACAGACTTTCAAGAAACAGAAGGAAACTTGAGTGACTTCCTATTTCAAAGAAAGCAGAAGTCAGTCTTAACTTTGCAGTAATTGCTGCATTTGCCTGTGGAATTGCTACACAGGCAATGCCCTGCAAACAATTTTAAAGCATTTAAAAAAATTTGAACTGATTCTTAATTATATTTCAATTCAGAGGATAAATATGTTGCTGAAAAAGCTGTCAGTTCCCATATAGTCAGAGTCCAGAATTTAGCAGTGAAAATATATTTTTTAAGTATGTGAGAAACTTTAAAAAAAGTAATAAGCAGGGTGAGCTGCTCTTGGAGTGTTTTGTAATTCTGGGAGAGCAGCTACTAAGCATGCAATCCGAATACTACAGTACACTGCTAAATACTGGGTACAACAACAATACAATTTGGCTTTGATAATTTTTCAGTCAATACCAAGGATTCTATGAATTAAAAAAAAAAAAAGAACAAAATTAAGAAGTGTAGATTAGATTATAGAGCTTGCAAGCATTTTTATAAGAAATGTATTTGCTTCTTCCTGGCACCAAGATCTTTACTATCGGCAGCTCTTCAGCCTAATGAGATGAATTGGGAGGAAAAAAAATGTACAGCAGTACATGAAAAAAACCAACACACCATTACTGAAACCAAAAGCTGTGCCAACTCATCCCAGTTGCAGACATTTCTGCCCATGTTCCTCCACCCCAAGGTTGTGTACTTAGGACTGAGGTGCACACCACCTCCATTAATTCCTTCCAGAATACCACACAATGAAGATCTCATTCACCAATTCCTAGAGCACACTAACCTGAGACTTTCTGAATGTAAGGACCACAAATGTGATGCTATATACACATTTAACAGAAAGGGGCATCAAGCCTTTTTTTTTTTCTCAAGTATTCAACTCCCCCAAATCAGCATTTATCATGCACGTCATACCAAAAAATTTTATACTTACCATTAGCTACATATGTAATCTTGCACAGGATGTTGTCCCTGCTTATTTCCTTGTTCCCCTCTGGTGGGCTTACTAATGTCTGACAAATCATAGCAATATTTATTTTGGCACGGACACAGCGATTGTTCAGCTGCCAAAAATGGAAACACTGTAAGTCTCAAACTAAATTTGTTCCAGCATACATGAGCACAAACATTTAAATTAATTATGAAGTCTAAGACACTCTAGAAGCTGTGTTTCTGTCTGCATTCCAACACTACATGGATGTAACATGAAAGTGGGTAAAATGAAAGATACATGGTCAGTAGGGAAAGGATGCAACTAAAATGTCTGAATCTCAGGTTTCTGCTTGCTTAACACATTGTAAGTGAATTACTTCAATTGTTGTGACAAATCAGCAAAGAAACATTTCAAGAATAAGGTATCAGCAGATTCACAGACATCAGTTTATTGACAGATTTACAAACATCAGTTAACTTTTCCCCTGAAAGCAGGCTATGGCACAGCAATCCAAGGAAAACAATCCTTGCTATTATCTGATAGAACCAAGGCAAAACTGTGCAAGATGAAGACTTAACCCTATTATAATTATGCAAACCTACTCCTATGCCAATACTGAAGAGTTATTGATTTGATTCCATACTAATTAAACCTCAATTCTTTGAAATGTTTTCACATCTCCAGAAATTTTGCTCCATTCTGCTGAAACACCTTAGATCTGGCCAACTGAGAGAAGAAAGCTTTCATCAGGCCACGGTATGATCTGGTTTAAATCAACTGTATTTTTGCATAAGCTCTCCATCTTCCTCACACTAGCACTGCAAATGCATTACCACCAACTGGAAAAACTACCTTAAAAGCAGAACTTCATAGAATCAAAGTAATACTTACAGGAGCACTGTCATGTTCTACAGAGAAATTGCACACAATCCATGTTTCTGGATCATTTTCACTGAATGCTGGTATCTTTCTGATAGCAGACAAATACAGCACATCCCTTTGAGAAGCTGGCCACACTCTCTGCAGAGAAACACCTGAATATAAGCTTTCCCAGGTTTGCAAATTAAGTACTTACTATCCTTAGTTAAAAGAAAAATACTAACCAAACCAAACCAGGTCAGTTATGCTATAAAGTTAGTTTCTTCAAAACTGAAACAGAACAAAGCTGTTGTAAATAGGCAACAGAAATTTCAGGCTGTATGGCTACACTTCATACCAAAAAAATTAAGGCAAAACTCTAAGGCCTTTGAAATGCAGAGAGCCAAGCTGTAATGAATTTTTCAGTTAAAAAAACATGAAGAGGCAGTTCTCCTCCCATTCCCTCAATCTCAGGTTTGTGTTTTAGTTAATACTTGTAAGCCACACACTGAACTAATGGTTAAGTACATAGGGATGCATCTACTGTTACTTATGTCTCCTGAGAGAGGGGAGAGAAGTATTATTACTTCCAAAAGCTACTACTTCAGGAAGACAGATATGGCAAACTGGTATTATCCAAGAGAAAGTTTCAGAAGCAAAACGTCTGATAAAGTAAGACACCAGAACCAATTTGGTGGGAAAAAACAATGAAGGCACAGGAACAAATGTTGCACCAACAATTATAAATACTTGCATTATGAGGTGGTACGTCAACTAATTGTAGTCACCAGTAACTTGCATTTGTGCAAAAAAAATCTGATACTATGGTATAGGTTTCTTCCCTTGTAATTGGTGTTGATTTATTGTTTCTGTTTGCTTTGGATGATTCTGGTCTTGCTGGCAGTGATATAATCATGAGATTAAAACCAGTCCTCATTTGCTAATACAAGCTCCATCAGACACATGCACAACCAATTATGCTCTGAAGAAAAGTTTGAAAATTTGATGGAAATTGCAGTTTAAGAGAGCATTTGTTTGGAAATATTGCCCAGAACAGTATTTTAAGTTGTTAAGCCAGTGAAGTGTTCAGAACAATACTGGAACACACATACCTTGGACTGTCTCAGTAAGGTATGCATATGAAGTATTATTACCTTATGTGTCTGGTAAATGATGATTGCATTATCAGCTAAATTTTCCACAACATGGAAGTTTTCAATTGTTGCTGAAAGAAGAGGGGGAGAAAAAACAAATCCATCAGTTAACAGTCACAGACATTAGGACAATGTTGTGAACACCATCCTTGCTGATAAACCTGCAAAGCTGAAGAACCAATTCCTTACTTTCCCAGTCATTGCGAACATCGACATTCCAGAAGTAGTGGCAAACTTCATGCCCTGTTACCCCTTTAACGGCATGCGTTGCTTTCAAAGGATCTAGAACTATTCCATTCTCTTCCACCTCTCTTCTGTATACCTATAGCCCAACACAAAAGAAGAAATGTTTTAACAGAAACTGTCAAAACTGTTCGTGTTTTAATGCTTTAATCAATTTTAAAAAACCCAACCAACAAACCACTCACCTAGAAGACTATCACATTAAGAATTTGCCGTGGAAGTGTCCTCTACTAACTACCATTGCAGACATTTCTTAAGTGGCATTTCACATTAAAATAGCGGTACTTTAAGCATCTCTCCCCCAAAGATAATTAAGCTACCTTATTTATCAGTATTCACATGAATTCATAAGCACAGTACAGCAGCCAACACAGTAGCTTGCTACTCTTATTAATTTGTACATAGAATTTACACGTTACTTTGATACCAAGCTTGAAGTTGGAGGGAATGATAAAAGAATCTGCAAAGACAAAGCTATTGCAAGAGTTACAGAAGGTTTTGTATGAATAAAGCCACAGCTTTTGTGGACTTCAGTCCCAACTTAAACAATGCTATTCCCAGAGAGAGGTTTCAGAAGCATAACTTGTTAATTGATAATATTGCCAGAAAATCATAGAATCATTTAGACTGGAAAAGACCCTTAAGATCATTGAGTCCAGCTGTAAAGATAACACTGCCAAGTGTACAGTGAAAGCATCTGTCTTCAGAGCGTATCATCTTATACAAATTAAACAAACCCCAAACATTTACCTTCATTTCTCCTTCTTCTACCACTAGCTGCCAATTGGCATCTCCTCCTACATCTTGCAAGGAATATGTCATGTGGTTTCGTACCATCTCTTCCACCTTTAAAGGAAAAAAAACCAAACCAAAACAAAACATTTTTAACTCATTCCTTCTGTCTTTCTGGGCAGATATTGTACAGCACTGGAAGTCACAAGTCACTTCAATTCCTGTGCAGGAGCTGAATTTGAACAAGAGAGCTTTCTATTACAGATTAAGAAGAAAGAAATATTGCTGGCCTTCAGCAACAAAAGCCAGAATCTTGATTCAGCTTCCAACTTCATTCTCTGTGGGCACTTCCTATCCTTCCTTCGTGTGTTTGAACTGTCAAATCTCACCACTTCTACCTAAAACAGTTATTTATTTCAACAGATAGGAACTTCAGGTATCTTGGAATTGCAATGCACTGTAAGATATTCACTGAAGAGCATTCCAAAAGCTGAATAAAGGCGGGGAGGAAGACTGACAAGCTCTAAAAAAGCAAGCCCATATCAAAAGTCATACTGGAAGAGCAGTGAAGAAAACAGTCACGAGCAAAACAAGCCTCCTCTGTTTCAATGGAATCTTTGCACAGCTGACAGCTAGAGAAAAAAAGAACAGAAATGCCTACGTTCAAAAGATTATGATGGTACAGAGATTCTATTATTACAATATGCTCCTTTAAAACTTATTTAGCTAGACAGCTGTGCCTTTTCTGAAAGCCAAATATTTGCTATATTTTTATCAAGCTATGTGAATATCTCATTTGTTTTTTCCATATAATGTGCATGAAAATGGGTGCTGGGACAGGACTCATTAGATTTTATTTAAAAATCTAATAAATTATTATGTTTCTTTGGTTCCCCATCCCTTTCTAGATACCCCAAATAAAAACAGAAGCAAAATCATAGGGTATCCATTGTTGTTCAATACTTCAAGTACTGGAAACACTTTAATGACTTTTTTTCATCCAAAAGATAGATGACTACTAAAATTTGTCATGGCAAGCAAGTTCACATGATTCACTCCATTCTCCTGAATTACTGGAAATACCTTTTTTTTCAAAAGGAAAAGCACTACAAGCAAAAGTTAGTTAACTGACCAACACAAAGATCAGTCTAAGAAGTGGGCCTAAGAAGTGAGCCTAAGAAGTGCACAATCACAGGATTATATAGTCTGAACCCTAAGGTGCTTTGGCACAACGTACAAAGTTATGAATACCAGTGTGCAATACAGTATGTAAAACATATCTGAGCAAGGAAGAAAACAAGTAGAAAGCAAAATTAAATAATTAATATTTATGTGATACAGAATTGAAAGATGTTTTTTACTTTTAATTTAAGGCAGCAATTTTGTTTGTACTGTGTATTCCATAGGCAATACACTTAAGACCAGGGAGAAAAAACAGTAATTGAAGCAAATATTCTCAAAGAGCAACATGAAAACAAAACACATTGAATAGAAATCCTAGTTTGTCTTAGTTTAACTAAATATAGACTTCTCTAGACAAGGAAAAGTTATCATTCCAGTTTTTGGGGGGGGAGGTTTTGAGTTTCAATGAACAAAAAGCACCCCCAAGATTTATGTTTCTGGTTTTAGACAGAAACATACTGGTTTTGCTGCCAGTTACTAGAAGGTTTCCTACAAAAGATTCTTCTGTTTCTTTTCTGTTGAAAAAATGATGGTACAATACAAACCAGGTAAGAATGTGGGCTATTTAAATATTAAATATATTAGCTCTACGTCACACTGCTTTCACGGCACTTCCTTGCCATGCTCCCAACATTTACTTGTCATACGTTCAGGTCCCTATGTAATTTCTACCCCACTTCTTAATCTATTAAGGACAAAACTATCTTTTATACATTTATTTTTGTCTTTTGCTACTTTTTGCTTCATGCTTAATGCAAAGGGATGAGGGAAATAGCAAGGAAAGAAGAGGAGGCAACATCCACAGAAGCAAAATCTAAGCAGATTCTCACTTCTGCTTCACCAGGAAATTAGGTGTTTATGCAACTGCCTTGCACACACTGTCTGTCCAAACTGTATTTAGTCTGTCAACCTGCACCTATTTCAGAGGCACAGTCAATATTCACAGATTCTCTCCCACTGGAGAGGCTCACTATCACCTCTGGGTTCCTAGCTGGCTACAGGAACAGTCTGCAAAAATATTTGCAACCTGTATGCCATGCAACCTTGACCTGAGCATTGAGTAGCAAGTTCTTCACTTGAAAAGGCCTTAGAACAGCTCAATCTACTATGAAAGCTGAGAGATCTTTAAAAGAAAGTAATCTGAACTCCCACTCAACTGGCAGAGACAAATCAATGTCTTTCTAGAGGCACACTGAAGAACCAGCTCCCCTCAGAATACGTTTATATTTCTCAATCTTAAAAACAAGATTGCAAGTTTCTACTTGAGTTTTACTGATACCAAAATTCCCTTCATTGATATGAAGTCTAGGAAAAAAGTCACATTTATTGAGAATCAAGATATTAGCTTGCCTTCCCAAAAGCCAAACTGTCAATCTGGGGACAAAAGCCAAATTTTAACAATCAAGTCCACAGCAGGAAGAATGCAAAGGTCTGCTGTTTTTCTTATCATGCTCTCTGTTGTCTTATTCAGTAGAAAAGAAACTCCAGAGAAAGTGGACTGACTTGTTGGTCTGGCAACAATTTGTTTTAGGGAAAATACTTGGAGGATGAAGCTGTATGCAGCTATACTCATACTTTCTGTAGCGAGTCCACTAACTAGACACTGCTTTTGGAGGCACTCCACAGGAACTTTCATGCTGCATCTGAAAAGAGCAACTTGACTCCAGTATATTTGATTCTGATACTTTACCACAATTTGCATTATTGTGATAAGGACTTGGTTCACCTCAGGCTTGCCTTTAACTGGTTAGTTCTGCAGTCACAGTGGTGCTCTAAAATTCAGGTTCATCATATAAATGCAGAAATATTATCACAGGCATAAAAGAAGGGAAAATGAGGATACCTGCAAATATTGGCAAATATGAGTTTCCCTTATTCTGCACAGCCTCTGCACCCATAACCTGGCAGAGTACCAGTTCCTATCTTGGTAATCAAACTTGCTTTCTATTACTTATTATTCCCTTACGTTATTACCTCCTCGTCCCAAAGTAAAACCAACTTAGAAAACTAACTTGACTACTGGAATACTGGTAGGCGAGCCTATCAGTGATGTGCAACAGGACTTGCACATTTTTTCCCTCACAGTAAGTTCAAATTTCAGAAATAAACTGATTGCAAAAGGAGTTGGAATTTTAGTCCAGTAGGCAAGTCCTTAAGTGTTGGTCCTGCTCATGAAGCTGGTAGTAAGGTGGGTAGGTAGTAAAATTCCAGGCTCTGTTAATTAAAAAAAAATCCATTCCTATTTGAAAAAAAAAAAAAAATTGTTTGAAGCTTTTGCTGATACTTAAAAAAACCTCCAAAGTAACAGATCCCAGGAGGAAGCTGCATATTCAGAATCACATATGGACCACAGAAGAAGGAAAGTAATAGCATGAATACTGTATCTGAACAATTTTTTTTGGAGACTAAAAAGCAAACCTGTGAAGGCACTTGCCTAATTCTGCTCTAAAATATCATCTTCTGAGCAAGCACCTAGAGTAATTTTGTACATTATTAGAATACGTCATTATGACTTACACTGACATATTCACAATGTCAGACTAATTTTCTGAAGGCTAAGCGAGTAGGTGCCAACACTTCAGTAAAATTTGTAATAGCCACAATCTTGTTGGTCAACACGTATAATGGCCTTTTGGTAATCAAACTAGTTGTAGAGGTAAAAAAATGGTAATAGTGAATCATAAGATGTAGTACATTAATATCATTACAAATACTTTAGACAAAAATCAAACCTTTGACTTAAAAGCAAGAAAAACTATCCAATCTGAAGCAAAGACCATCTCCAGCCTGTGCAAAACAGGTGTTAGTCTACTTTCATAATAACTAGAAATACAAACTTTTCAAATTGTAGGCATTTTAATTAAAACTATTGAATTAAATCAAATAGTTTCACGAGATTTGGGCCTCTGCACAAGTGGAATGCATGCACGCTGGATGTAAAGAAAGATAACCATTTAGAACAGGAATAGAGAACTCCTTTGTTTGTCTCAAAGTGCTGGTTTAAAGCAAGCAGTGATTGATGTAACAAAAAAAAACAGGTTCTAGAGAAGAGGATGAAATACAGCAGAGATATGCAACCCCCACTCAACACATCAATACAGTACCTGGGCGCTGAATCTGTGAACATCATCAGAGGCACTGACTAGATCAATGGAAGACATGGAGGAAGAGCGACTATAGGGCTACCAGAGACAGACAAAGAAAAAACCAAGTAATCAGAACAAAGGCACAACAGAGCGTTCAGTACCAACTTGCAAGCACAAGATAATGAAGAAAAGGAAAACAAAAGCACCATAAGCAGCAAGCACAGCGGTGAATGCTGATTTCATGCACCTATTATATATTATGCCCCCAGAGTAGCCCTGACAGGACCACGGTGTTTCCAGTAACACTAAAAACCAAGGCAACTGATTCTGATGCAACCAATTGGATTTTTTTTTTTTAAATAAAGTCAATTAAATGAATTTGGGTGAAGTATCTTGAGAACACTGGGGTTAGCCAATTGGGATTTTTCCTTTATTTTCTGCCTGACAAGCTTAATACAAGCTAAGAATATTCTAAACAGGTACTCAAACCAGTATTTTTGAGCCAAGACTAAAAACCGTGCTTCAATTCCAGCTACTTTATATGAAAATGAACAGGCCACTGGGAGTTACTAGAAACACCGAAAAATCTCACCTACCCATAGAAAATAGTACATAGAAACATCACAGATCAGCCCCTTATTCTGAAAAGATCAGGATAAATAACTTACCGTTTGCACAAATCGATGATTCCCCACAGCAGAATATGCATCTTCAGAAGGTAAGGGTGTTGACCAGTGTAATCTAACCTTTTCACTTTGGGACTGCAACAACATAGGTTTAATTATTAGTAGTCAGCTGCTGCTGGGTGGACTATGAAACCAAGTGAGTCATGCTCAATCTACACAGTGACTACCACAACTAAAGCTGTCCATGACAGGCATGAAGCTGTCATCCCACTGGAATTCTCAGTGAGTGGGCCTGAAGACTGAGTTCATCTAAACTTCAAGGAGAATTTCTAAGTTGAAAACACACTGGCAGCTTTAAGGATCCATGTAGTACTATCACAGTCACTCAAAGCTTTTACTCTTTGCTAAGAGATCCCAACATAGGGTAAACTCTGTTGGGTACTACATGTTCAGTAGAAAGACTTTTAATTCTCAAGCCATTGTTATTCACTATATTTCTAAGCATGAACTCTTTTTAAGACAAAGGATGCATCACTGTTATTCCCTCTCATTTTATATACTGCTATACCTTTTAATATTCTATGTATTTTCTCACGTGCATCTTATCCCTTTTTGATCCTTGTCGCTGAAGCATATTCAAGAAATGAGATAGAGAAGTAGCCAGAGACTACAGAATTTTTAAATAAAAACAAACACCAACAGAACTATGTCTTTCTTATTTCACATACCACTAAAGTAAAAAGAAACTTCAGACCAATAATAAGGTTTTGAAATACAGCTGTAGTGTCTGATACTTTTAACAGGGCATCAGTCACGTATAATTTTCATACAGGACACTTATTTAGGAATTAGAAACTAGAGACATTCAGTAAATTTAGCACGTATACCACCACCCTTTTCTAGACAAGCTCTGAAGTTGCCTTCTCAAAATTAGCATTAAGCAACAATATTTCATTGTAAAAATATTAAGGGAAATTCCCTGATCAGTGTCAGAAAAAAGTAACTAGAGCTTCAGGAGATGCACCTCAGGGCTGAATTTAAGTCACAGAAATCTGTCATGAAGTGGTCATCAAGAAGACATTTTTCAAGTATCAATACCTGTTCTTCCATTTTATCCTGTCTATCAAGAGCAGCTTCAACAGCATCAAAGAATTCTTCTTCATTAATCAGACTATTAGGACCCTCCTAGAGCATAAGAAACAAAACTAGTTAAAAATTCTGGAGACATGGAAGTTCCACTTCAATTTAATATTAGAAATACATATTTATATTATATATGTAACTGATGGAAACAAATTTCTTTTACAGACGTCATTACAAATCCTCTGAAAACCTCTACTTGTTAAAGGAAGTGTCTCCCTGTAACAATAATTTCGATAGCTACATGAAGAAAAAACCCCAGGAAACTGAGTAATAGTGTCAATATGCTTTGACCTCAAATTTAGGGTTTAATTAATAAATATCTGCTCTTGAGAATGTTTATGATGTCAGTAAAGTATACCTTTTAACGTAACTGTGTAGTTAGACTATTTCCAAGTATTTCAGTCCCTTAAGGCACTGAATTTCAGGTATGTGCTCAAAATGTAACAAGAGAAGACAAAATTCTGGGGATCTCTACTGAAAATTCTTGGAAAGAACAGTTTAACACTAAACAGCAGGCAGAGCTCAGTCAATGATTAGAAACTTTAGTCTACTAACTAAAATGGTAATTTCATAAAATTAGGTTTACTGTTTTTACTGGATTGTAAAACAACCTACTAGAGCAAATTTAAAAAAAAAAAATCAAAACACTATGTGTCAGCAGTGACACCTGGAAAAAGCAGCTGGTCATAACCAAGTAGACGAAGTCCAATCTCCTATCCCACTTTTTTATTTTACAGTGCATGTCTCAGTGACAACAGATAATCTAAACTGAAGTATCTCAACTATCTGTACAGTACTATTTCTCAGGCTATGACTTGTAAGTAGAAATGTGTTTGATTAATGTATATGAAAGGGTCAGGCTCTTAAAAATTATGCACACTGCATTATAGGTGCATTAGCTTACATTGCTGTGAATGACTCATCTGTGGAAGTGTTCAAGACCAAGCAGGATGGGACATTGAACAAACTGGTCAAGTGGAAGATGTTCCTGCCCATGGCAGGGGGGTTGGAACTAGATGATCTCTAAGGACCCTGCCAACCTAAACCATCCTATAATTATTCTTTAAAGGTGGTTTACACATCTTAGAACAGAATGAAATACCTCACTGAGGAGAATGGTAATGAAATACACAATTTAACAGAAGGAACATAAAATCTGCATTTGACAATACGATATTTCAAGTGGCAGTGACAAATTAAAAATCAATTCAAGTTACACTTCCTATTCTGGGACTGCCTCTGCAGTCATGGTTTTCATATTTGCTTTACTTAACTCTACAGCTGAACTAATAAAAAGGGGAAGTACAATACTATTACTAATAAGCAATATCAAATGTATGAGAAAATAACAAAAAAATCAATAGAAATATCTGTAAGAAACATACTTCAGACAAAAGCAGAGCATATAAGGTAGAGACAGACTTCCACTCTCAAGAAATTAAGGACTGAAATTCTTCATACAGTTTCAGTTTCCAAGGTGAAAAAATAAACATGGCATGAACACACTTGTAAATCACATTTGCACTGACTTGTGGAACTTCACTTTCTCCCTTTAAGAAACAACCCAATCTTAAAAGTGTATTGGGTTGGTGTGGCAAGGTTTTGGTAGCTGGAGCGGCTACAGGAGTGGCGTCTGTGAGAAGTTGACAGAAGCTCACTCCACGTCCGAGAGAGCCCGTGCCAGCCAGCTCTAGGATAGACCTGCCACTGGCCAAGGCTGAGCTCATCAGTGACTATGGCAGCAACTCCAGGGTAAAATATTTAACAAGGGGAGAAAAAAAACCCCATGCAACTGCAGCTGGAGAACAGTGGAGAGAGAGTATGTGAGAGAAGCTGCTCAGTAGGTATCAGGTCTGTGAAGAAGGAGGGGCAGGAGGTGCCTTAAGTGCTGGAGCAGAGATTCCCCTGCAGCCCATGGTGCAGACCATGGTGAGGCAGTTGTGTCCCTGCAGCCCATGGAGGTCCATGGTGGAGGAGAGATCCACCTGCTGCCCATGGAAGGAGCCCACACTGGAGCAGGTGGATGCTCAAATGATGCTGTAATCTTGTGGGAAGCCCACACTGGAGCAGGCTTCTGGCAGGATCTGCGGCCCCAGGGAGAGAAGTTAATGCTGGAGCAGGTTTGCTTGGCAGGACTGTGATCCAAAGGGGACCCATGCTGGAACAATCTGTTCCTGAAGGATTGCACCCCATGGGAAGGACTCATGCTGGAACAATTAATGAAGAATTGCACCCCACGGGAAGAACTCATGTTGGAGAGGTTCATGGAGAACTGTCTCCTGTAGGAGGGATCCCATGCTGGAGCAGGGTAAGAGTGTAAGGAGTCCTCCCTGTGAGCAGGAAGAGTGGCAGAGACAATGTGTGATGAACTGACCACAACTCCCATTTCTTTTCTCTCCGCACAGCTGAGGGGTAGAAGGCAGAACATTTGAAAGCAAAGTTAAACCCAGGAAGAAGGGAGGGGCAGGGGAATGGTGTTTTTGAGATTTGATTAGCAATTAAATTATAATTCCCCAAGCTGAGTCTGTTTTGACCTGTGTCAGAAACTGGTGAGTGATCTCTCCCCGTCCTTATCTCAACCCAGAAACATTTCATCATATGCTCTCTCCCCTGTCCATCTGAGGAGGGGAGTAATAGAGTGGCTTGGTGGGCACTTGGTATCCAGCCCGGGTCAACTCATTAGAAAAAGTCTGCATTTAAAAAAATTTCAGAAGTAGAATATGTACCTCATAGTCTGGCCCTCCAAAGTGGGACTTTTTCTTCAGTTCTGTCACAGCATTTTTGTATGCTTCTTCAATTCTTCTCCTTTTCTCTATCTCCTGTAAAATTACATGAGATATTTGATGCAGTAGGAATGAATTGTCAACATGCCAATAAATGGAATGACCAGAGCAGGTTTTTTTCCAAGCAGCAACTGCTAAGCTGATAAGTTTCTAAATTTACATGTATGTATTATGTGTGCCTAAATACATGCATATGTAATAGAAGGCTTGGGGAACTAGCTACCTTGAGGATACCTTCTAAGTCATGTGGAAGAAACCAATCAGCAAGCAAAAACTGGTTTCTAGTTTAAGCATACTTATTCATGGTTCATTGGGGGTTGTACTTTATATCTGACAGTTTATAAACCTCCTTGACACAAAGACTTGGGCAGGAATAACAAAGGGTAAAAAAAAGCCCAGAAAAAGCTAACTTGAGGAATGTGATACACTAATAAATTATGTCCTGTAAGTTTGTACCTATAATTAGGGCAATGTGAAAAATTTTATGGACTCTGTGCAGAGTGCAACTTGACATCCTGCTAACATAATAGCTTGTGACTATACTAAAGCTAGTCTTCACAGACACCAGATGGTGTCTATATCATTATATATTTTGCATAAAATAGTAGTAATGCCAAAATCAAATTAATATTTTCTCTGCAAATTCTGCATACTGCCATACACTTTCCGTGAAAAAGCTATAAACACTTCTGAAATTCTTGCAAAATTCAGCTTATATATGCAGCATGTTTCTCTGTACCCTTTCAGAATCACTTCAGGTGAAAGAAAGCTAAGTCTTACAGGTGACAAATAGACACCACACACTACTTCTTGCAGATGTGGGTATAATTATTCAGCAACCCAAAATTAAATTTGAAGTTTCAGGGGAAAATCCTGAAGCAGTACTGAAACGGCGGAGTTTACCAACTGGGAATTTGGTGGTAATATTCACTCTGGAACACATTTTGCAGTTTCCAGTAAGGCAAAAGCTTTAATGCAGAATACCATTCTCATCCCCTATCTATTTCTCAGATGGGCAAAGCAATGTTTTTTGCTCAGGCCCATAGTTATAAAAGCTACTCTTATAAAACTATGTTTAAGCACTAAAACAAAAAGATAAAATTAAATCAAAAGCAGCTCTACAACTGTGGAATAGTGGTAGCAGAGATCTCAATATTGTCAACTGCTGTTTTTAAGGGTGGAGGTGTCAAAGTGCTGCTCACAGGGGACTGCAGGGGTATCATTTGCAAGAGGAGACTGAGGCTGCCCTGTGGCAGACACAGGTGGTTCTTCCCAGCTCCAGAATAGACCCACTGCAACACACAGCTGAGTCCATCCACCACGGATGTGAGACTATTCTGAGAAAACAGAACAAAAGAAAAAAAGAGCAAAAAACCACTCTTTAGAGAGAAGAACTGGAAGAAAAAGTGAGAAACCACAGAGGGGATGCCAAGGCCAAGATGATGAGGAGATGCAGATCCAGGGCAGAGAACATACATATCCATACTGCAAGGACATTTCCTGAAGGAAACACCTCCCATGAAGGATCCACATTGCAACAGATTTTTCCAAGACGGCTGTCCCCAATGAAAAGTGCCTGCACTAGAGCAGGGAGTAAGTATGACAAGGCAGGAGTAGCAGAGATGAAGTGTTTTGGACAGACTGCAACCCCTCCATTCCTCACCCTGCACTTCCTAGCACTAGCAAGTGGCAAGGTTGTGGGATGTATCACCTCAAGTGTTGTCACACAGCTCTGGACAACCAGGGCATCAGGTCCAGTCAGCAAGGATTTGTGAAAGGCAGGTCCTGCTTGATGAACCTGAACTTCTATGACAGGGTAACCTGCTTAGTAGATGAGGGAAAGGCTGTGGATGTTGTCTATCTGGACTTCAGTAAAACCTTTGACACTGTGTCCCACAGCATTATCCTGGAGAAACTGGCAGCCCATGGTTTGGACTGGTTATAAAACATCCGTCTGGATGCCTGGGCCCAGACAGTGGTGGTGAATGGAGTTATATCCAGCTGGCAACTGGTCATCAGTGCTGTTCCCAGGACTCAGTATTTGCACCAGTCCTGGTTCATATCTTTACGGATGATCTGGATGAGGGGATTGAGTGCACCCTCACTCAGTCTGCAGATAACACCAAGCTGGGTGGGGAGTGTTGATCTGCTGGAGGGTAGGGCGACTCTCCAGAGGGACCAGGACAGGCTGGGTTGATGGGCTGAGGCCAGTGGTATGAGGTTCAACAGGGACAAGTACTAGGCACTGCAAGTGAGTCACAACAACCTACAGGCTGGGGCAGAGTGGTTGGAAAGCTGCCCACAGGAAAGGGACCTGGGGGTGCTGGTGACAGCAGCTAAACGTGAGCCAGTGTGTGCCTGGGTGGCCAAGAAGGCCAATGGCATCCTGGCCTGGATCAGCAAGTGTGGCCAGCAGCACCAGGGGTCAGTCTCTTCTCCCAGGTAACAAGCACAAGGACAAGAGGAAATGGTCTCAAGTTACAGCAGAGGAGCTCTAGATTGGATATCAGGAAAAATTCATTCACTGACAGGGTAGACAAGCATTGGAACAGACTGCCCTGGTAAGTAGTAGCATCATTGCCCCTGGAAATGTTAAAAAAAGGTGTAGATGGTTTAGTGGTGGGCCTGGCAGTGGTAGGTTAAGGGTTGGACTTAGTATCAGAAGTTTTTTCCAACCTAAGTGATTCTATGATTCTAGGTAGATGAGCCTACAGGGAAGGAATGAAGTTGAGCTTGGGAAAAGGGGGAAGAAAGCTGTTCTAGTGTTTGTTCTTCTGTTTCCCATTAACTGCATGATTTTTAAATCAGCAATAAATTGATTCTCCCAAGTCAAGAATGTTGTGCCATGACAAGAAGCAGTGAGGAATCTTCCTGACTTTTTCTTGACCCGTGAGCTTTCTCATTCCGCTTTTCTCTCTAATCCTGCTGAATAGGTGGGGAGCAGCTGTATATTGTATATTAACATATTATTCTTCATTAAAATATACTGGACTACAGGCAACAAAAACATCATTTCAGCTGTGCTCTAAGGAAAGTCTCATTAACACAAGTGAATTGTGTTTGATGAGCACAGAGAAGGCTTTTGCTGGGGGACCTAACGGTAACCCTCCAACACCTTCAAGAAAGTAATAGAAAACTGAACCAGACTCCTCACAGCAGTTTACAGGAGAAGGATGAAAAATAAGGATCAGATACTGGAAGTTACTCCAACGGTATACAAGGCAAAACTTTTTCACTCTAACAACGGATGAGCAGCAGACCTGTTCAGAAGAGCTGTGTTGTCTCCAGTCTTGATAAAGCCCTGCGAAACCTGGTCTGACCTCAAACTCTCCTTCCTTTAAGCAGAAGGTTAGAGTGAGAGAGACCTCTTGAGGTCTCCATCCAACCTGAATACCCTATGATCCTACAAACAAGCTTCAAGTCTTGGATCTACTATAATTCCTCTAACTACTCAGATGAAGCAGTAACCAATTGTAGACAATACAGTTAGACAGGGCCACGTCTTTTGACATATACAGGAGATGAGGTCAAGGATTCAAACATGGATATATTTAGTCTGAATATGTTTGTTCTTTGAATAGTATACCACTAAATGGAGTAAGATTTGAACATGATATACACCACATAGAAACATGAAAAAGAAGAACAGCTGCACAGCACACCAGCCAGTAATACCAGGATTCTAGAAATTAAAACCTGAACAGCCTGCCAAGGCTTCAACAACAGATCTCAGGCAAGAAGACATTGCTCCTTTGGAGTTGTTACAGTGGTTGAGAAAGTTGAGCATGAAGTATCACTGCCATTAGAATAACAGATATTCTAATACCACATACGGAAGATTTAACTGATTAGTATAAAGCACAGCTTGATCTCAATCTCTTAAAGGAATGTGAAATAATTGTATCTTGAAGAGATATTTAAAGTTAGAACTGGTAGTTCTCCTCATTATTGTCACCATCTCTTATCATACTAAAACATTTCAGAGACTTGCACATCATTTTGCATGCATGGATAATTAGATCTATGTTAGATGGCTGCAATACCCTTGTTACTGTGAAATAATTTCAGGTTCCTTATAGGTATAAAAAATATAGGCTTACCATATGAGTACATACTGTGAAAAGAAGGCTATGATGAATAGGGCTATTATATCACTGGTCAGCATGAGGCCCTTAACATTTTATAGGGGTAATAATGAAAGCACCTAAAATTAATAAATGCTGTACATAAAAATAGTACCTGGAGCAAAAAAGTTAGTAACAGCTTATTTGAAATTTCAATTTCAAGCTAAAGAAGCTTTTTTTCCAATGAAAGTAAAAGGAAAATGATCTTACCTTATCTAGCCTTTTTTGCCAGCTTTCTTCACGTTTTACCATGAGCTCAATACAATGAGAGAGTGTAGCAAGAATTCCAGCAGTAGTGGCCTTGAAAGTTATAGCTTCTCCTTTAAAGTCGATGCCATTAATTCCTTTGGGTGTCACAAGCGGAAATACTAAAAACACATAGAAATGAGATCCCTGACAGCTGCCTTTAAATCAAACACTTCACATGTATGGGTTACATCTGAAGATAATAGACTGGTTAGAAAATTAATTTAAAAATAAAAATCTAAAGTGGTAATTAAGTGGTAATAATGCCCACAGCTATCCACAGGAAAGAGATGCAAAAGGAGGAAGGTATCCTTGCAGCTTCATCTTGCTATACTGTATTTCAAGCCTGCTTGTAATTGCTGTGTTACTCTGCACTCTGCAAACGATGTGGGTGGAGGGAGCGGTAATAGTTCGTAACAATAGCAGTTTGACAGCTTGAATCGGAGGCCTAATTAACACAGAGCAACCTTAAAACATATCAGACTCAGTATTAAGAAAGGAACCATTGCAAAATGTCATCAAACCCAAAATGTAAAATTCAAGGTTGTTTTAAGCATGTAATTATATATTTTAAAGCCTCAAAGTAAAAAGGTATAAGATAAAAGCATCAAATGTGTTGAGTTATCCAAGTACTGTGAGTTTTACAGTTCCAAGAACTACTTCATGCTGTCAACCAAGCCATCTGTTGCTAAGGCTATTTAAACAAGTCATTTAAAATGTGTGACAAAAAAAAAAGTACCTATTATATGTCAAATTGGTACGTAGGTTGACATAATAACCAATCAAGCACTACACGAGTGTCAGAAAATATTACAAAGCAGAAGTAACCCTCAAGTTGAAGCTGACTGAGCCCAGCAAGTTAAAGTAACTCCTGCTATGCCACAGGGGAAGCTCCTGATCTATTGCCTAGCTTGCTATAATTTTTTCTCCAGTCTGACAGTTTGTCAACATGCCACTGTTACAGTTTAAAATGTACAAATTAATATTTGAGTAAGTTTATCTGTCTGCAATGGCAAAACAGAGCTTTCAAGCAGTTCAGTTCTGTAGGGAAGAGAAATCAATTGCCATTCTGTAATGACAGAGCACAGTACCTGCACTTTGGGAACAGAAAGCAATTGTCACATAGTCTTCAGCAGTGGTTTAAGTCTCTTGAGGTTTTATATGCCCCCCCTTTCAGAAGAAGCCAAACTGGTTTTCAAACTAGTGATTACAGACTACAAACTACTTCAAATACCTCAATAAGCACACATACTACAGTAGAATACTTTTTTTTTCATGTTAATCAAGAACATTCCCTACAAAGTAAAGATGATGGGGGCTGAAGGAAAAAGAAAGGAAAGCCAGAGAAAGAAAAAACTGTTTCAGAAATGATAATGAACAGAGCTGCTCTCCCTCCCCAACAGCTGCAGAGGGAACACGGAGGAGGCTGCAACTGAAAGTGGTATAAGCTGGCAAGGAGATGATGCAGTGGCTCCACCGAAAATAATTAAAATTATACAATAACTTTACCCATAATACTTCACAACAATGAATGACAGTTTTATACTAATAATTTCTCCTGCTGGTGCAGGCTGTGTTCACATGCAGGCTTACCAGCCTAACTATAATGCTCACAGATGTGATTTTTCTCTCTCAATTAGGAAATATGTAGACATGCTCAAGAAACTACCACTAACTGCAACATTACATAAGTAATTCCAGAAATCTCTATGGTAGAATTTAAGAGAAATACAGCAACACAGCCTCATTTCCTGGAAAAGGGAGAGTTTTTGTCCCTTTCTAGGTCTCAGCTACATCTCATTAACACTTCCATACAGCTTCAGTCATCACATATTCTAAGTAATTTTTTAATGACTCGTCTCAGAGTAGCAGTCACAGATGCAGACTTAAAGTCAGTGTCCATAATTCCTTTCATTCCAATTATGGGCAAATTGAACATGTTGCAAAAGGATGTAAAACCCATTTCTTTGAAGAGATGGTCACTCAGTAGGTTCCTTATGATGGGTACAAGTATTTTGATTCATTCCTAGTCACAGGAAACATTTCTCTTTCCAGAACATGTCAGAAGATGACCTCAACCCTTGGCTCAGGAACAACTGAGCTTCAGCACTTTAGAAGTACTTGTGAGGAGATTTTCCATTTGGAGAGCCCAAACATCTTTCTGATTTTTAAAAATTTTTCTTCATGTCAGCTACAGATTGATTTTTTCAAAATGAAATCAGGCATCAGGAGATCTATGTTACAAGGCAAAGACCAATAGGAAAGTGTTCTTACTGTTGCCGCTGCTCTTTGGTGATCAAACTGCTTGTTGTCAATTGAAAAAAAGCAGGATAATTTCTCTCCCACCTTAACTTCATTAAAACATCTTCCAAGTAGTTCCTTTTTCATTATCTCATATATGCTCTATTTCTGATTTGTTTTCTCTTTCGTTTCATATAAGGAATTCCTCATACCATGCTTTACCCTTCAATAGCTCTTTATCTTTCCTCTCCTAGACCTCCATGTCTGTTAGGATAGGTATCTTCCCTTCTTGTTCCCAAGAGTCTGTTTGTAACACTTTCCCAATGTTTGATCAACTCTGTTTTTCAGTGAAACAGGAAAGTATTCAAAAGACAGTAAGTAGAAAGATGCTCTTGCATTTTTTCCATTTTATGCCCCCCTAACATCTTATGTCACTAAACTAATTCTAAGTGAAAAAACATTTGTGTCCATGACCCATTTATTGATACCTACTATTGTTGCTCTTCTGTGGATAGCAAAAGGATCAATATGATTAGTTTTCCTCTAAGAACAACCCCAGTTTTTCAGCAATATGTTTGCAAATATTCTTCCTCCATTCAAAGCACAAAAATACAATGTAAATCTCTGCTTTATATCAAATTTCTCTTCTTCAGCCTTTGTACCATTTCCATCTTTATAGTTCCAATACAAAAGATACCTTCCATATCCAAAGAGGTTCCTCACGTAGGTTCCACACCTGCTCTTCCTATTCTTAGATAATTTAAATCCAAATACATTCACTTTTCTGAGGGGATGGATGGCAATACTTCATGATCAAGATTCTACATTCCTGAATATAAGATCCCATGAGGTAAATATGCATCAGCCAGACACCATCCCTTGGTGTTTTATACAAATCATCACTGTTGCAGTTAACTGTTTCCAGTTAACTGGAAAGCGACCAACACATTTAAACAACTTCATAGTACTCTACCTAGCTCTTCACTTAAAGATCCTAGAGAGCGCAGAAAAGAAAAAGCCTCCCTATCCGTATCATCTGCAGAGTGGTGCACCAATGTCCATACTCACATTAACTTTCTCCTCCCACCCAGAGAACAAATTGCAGAAGACAATGTAAATATGGTCCCTTAGGTCAGTCTTAAATCTAATTATTTGAGCATTAGATTGGTGCACTAGTAGTTTGAACAGTAGGCTTGAGCACTCTTCCTTATCATAGTAAGCTAAATTAAGAGGTTGAACCTATGCCTCACTTCCTGAAGTGCTGAGTGGAGAACAGTCCCAGACTGAACAGGCAACCGTTCTTCAGCTACAGTTAAGAAGATTGTTACAGTCCTTCCAGGACTAGAAAGAAACTTCAAGAAGAGAACCTGAAATCTCAGAAACCAAATTTTAACAGCTGCTCTGAGGCCAAGCTTTAAAAAAGGGTGGAGTTGAAAATAACTCTTTCATTGTCAGTTAGTCTGAATTTTTTTTCTGCCCATGAGCATAGCTGTCTCTGAGACATCTGCTTCTCCCACTGCACCACTAATGATTCCACTTAAGGGGAGAGCGTTATTTTTCATTTCTAATCAAGCTTTGAAGCGCTCAGCTACTAAATATTTAATGTATTTAGTCCTTGGAAATCAAACTGAGGCACAGAAAAACTGTAATGGAGATAAACATTTTCATAGACATAATTGATGGAAAGTCAGTTTAATGGAATATAGGAATCCTAACAACTGAAATTAGAAGTTCTGCAAAAGGCAAGGGGCTGCCAAAACTATTTTCTCTAGCAAGCTATAGTGAATGAGTTTAAATACAGGTACTCATAATACTAAGTATCACCTTCTTAGCATGTAAGTTCCCAAAGGCTTGATGAGCAGATGTATTAAAAATACAGACTTTCCTAATGACATTCCCCACAGTGTACACGTATATACAGCAGAGGCACCATAAGAATGTAGGTATGAAAAAATATTCTACAGGTAAATGAAGCTGAAACTCCTACATGATCCTGTAAAAATAAAGTTTCACAGAGAAATCTCTTCCAAATGAAATTAAACTCTTACTTAGCATTTTTAAATAAGGTTTTTTCAGTTTTCTGAAATCTGACTTAACAGTCCTCCAAAGAATGTATGGTTTTACACAGACAATAGGGTACTGGAACCATATACTTGCTTACAGGGGAGCATTGCAAGCTTGCTTATCTGAAGTGATAAGCAAAAAAATTTGTTTAAAATTTCAGTTATATGGTACTTAATCTCTGAAATCAGCAATATCACTAATCCTTAGTAGAAATATCTACTTATATGATAAATTGTGGAAGGATCCTGAAAAGTTCCTTTCGTTTCATTTCCTTTCCTCTTCCATCACAACAGTTTTGGCTATGCTGTAGAAAGAGGACTTAAATACAACAAGGAAAAATGTAATACATGGGAACAACAACCAGTTGAAAAGAAAATATCAGATACAGAAAAGGCTTATTTTGCCCTATATTTTTGAAGTTCTTCATGAAAACATTTACATTTTAAAAAATATTTCTGGTGAATACTTTGGGAGATTCCATCACATTTGAAATTGGAGGTGCAACAAGTTTTGTGAATCAAGTCTACAAAATACCTTAGTACTAACTGAACTCTCAACATGTTGAGAGTATAAACACTAAAATTTTTCAGCCAGAAACGTGAGAAGATGTAAGAAGAATGCAGATCATTCTTCTTTAAATGTATATACAACTTCCTCCAGGCCAGAAGCATCAGATTTCTAGAACAGCAAGATCTACATGAGTTCTTGACATTTGCTGCATTTTTGCATTAAGTACAATAACTAGGTTCATTTAGGATAAGAATAAAAATCAGAATACTGCTCAACATAACAGTGAAAAGGGCAGTAAAAAGCACAAAGTTGTAAGTCTGAATCAGTTACAGTGTTGTCTTAACTGTTACACAGCCATAGTACTTGGAAAAACCACAATGTGACATTCCTAAGTGGAAATGCACAGCAACTCCACTAAACTCCTGAAGACTGTAACACTTGCAATAACCAAATCTCAGTTCCCAGTATTTGAACAATGCAGCTATTTCAACAGAATTTTGCAGCGACAATGGCTTTAGACACAGAATAGAAAACTCCAACTTGACAACCTTGCATTAGTATTTGTGTGAATTAAAAACAACTCAGAGAATCATGACTAAGAACTTCCATTCACATACACTTAAATTACTATTCTTGCCATTTTCTGCTTAGAAAAGAGCATAAATACCTGTGTTGTATCAGACTTATCATTACACCATTCATCCTAATATTCATTAGTGAAAATATTGGGACACACTTACGTTTTTCCTTACTGCTGTTACTGTTATGTACAAAGTCTCCATCAGGACGCACTGTAGGGAAATCATCTTCATCATCTTCTACCACTAAATTTGAGAGAGAGTGTGTCATGGGAGTGAGAAAGCTTTTCTAGTCCCTTAATGTGCAAGAAAGAGTTAAGAGCATCTTCATGGCTAAACAGCACCTTTTCCTATAACAACAGTCACAATGCTTTATTTAAAAGTGAGGTGCCATAATATTTTCATTCGCCCTCTGCCCCTTTTCTTTTTTTTTTGACCCAAGGCCACTATAAGCGTAAATGTCAGTAAACACCAGAAGCTAACACAGCTCAGCATTGAAGCTTAGCACTCAATTCTGTGGTAAGAACACTGGATAAGATAGGGAGCCATGATTCAGCAGCTATCCACTCTTCTACACTTGAAAGTTTTTTAAAAAAAAGTGGAATTGCACTTATCTGGTATTTTATTACTACTAGAAGTTTCAGACTGCCAGAACAAACAGAGGGATGCATATAAATGCTTCAGTAGAGTGTACAGATATTACAACAAGCTGTGCTCTGATACAAGCAATTAAGAGATCTGTAGACATCCACACCTTAGTATAGCATGGTCTCAAGCATGCATTCAGTGCTCTCTTTCCAGGCAATACATCTCAGAAGCATTCCTTATGGGAACACTTTTCAGTTTTTTTAACAATGTTTTGTTTCTATCTATTCCATTTGGTTTCCAAAATAAAAGGTAAGAGACAGCAATAAATTAACTAGAATTCATGAGGGTTAGCATTGTATTCTGTAACATAAAACATTTAAAAAGAGTATTTCTTTTGTACAGTTGATAGCTACAGGTCAACATCAGATTTTTATGCAAATCTGAATTCTAAAGTAAAAATAGTTAATGTTTATGCAGAAATATATGTGACTGATCCCTTTATAAAAGTAAATTTAAGATACATATTTTAGAACATTAAACTCTATTGTAACTATATCAAGAGGTTTACTGGGTAAAAAGCTAAGTTCTAAGGAGGGAAGAATTTTCAGTTACAGTGTTACCTTTATCCCTCTGAAGTTCATCTTTGGAAACTGCATCTGCACAAGCATCAAAGTATTTCTGTAAAGTATCAACTTGTCTACATAAGATGTCTCTAAAGGTTTCCATTTCTGCAAGCTTCTCACGTAAGCTATGGCCCTTCTGAAAACACAAAAGAAAAAAGCCTGGAATGCTTCTACATACTCAACAATAGCTTGATGTTGTAAAATTAAGTTTTAAAAAATATTTCTGCAGCTATGAAGCACAAATTGAATCATACTAAGGGCATTTTAGATATCAGCGATTATGAAATACTGTTAATGTCAGAAGAAATCGTATACAGGTGTTCCTTACTCATTTTGTCACTGGTCTCAACATTTTCTCCTGACTGCATCTTCTACTTCAGAGAGCTCCACAAAAGCTTATTAAAAACACAATCTTGCATGCTACCAACTTTATGCCCATTTGCCTGAAAGCAGTCAGCTCTAGTTTAAGATCTTTGTTCGGATCCTTATTTCCCTTTCTTGTGTTGCTCCTGTTCTGCTCTCCCAGAAGTACGGCACAGCCCAGTTCATACGTTAAATATTCACACGTGACACAAGGAAAACCATAATTTGACAATCAGCATTCTATCATACTTAAGCTACAGAATCACTGCTTGTTTTCATTTGGAGCCCCTGATATTCTGATGAGTAAACCAGAAAAAGTTAATGAACACACTCACAAGTTTGATTTTCTTGCCACTGGAAGATGACACCACAGCTTAAAAGGGATGACTACACAGAAGCACAAGAGAGAGCTTCCTGTATCAGACTATTGACACTTAGAGTAAACTAAATGTTTTGGTTTTTTTCTATAATTATATGAGTCTTCACATGTTACTTCTTTTCTAGTTGCACATTATTTATGTACCAACACTATGAAAACTTTATGCACTAACCTTGAATGAAGAAGTGGATGTTGCAGAGTATCCGCTTGCTCCAGAGACAAGAGATACCATGGAGCCATGGCGTCGCAAACTTGATTCTGATCCATAGCCAGATTCTGTCTAAAAAGCAAACCACACACAAAACTAGAGTGCTGAGGGTTTTAATAAGAGAAATCATGAAAACAAGATTAATGTAATTTTCTCTGAAACCCACTCATTTGTTTTTTGTCATGAAGCAGCAGAGGTTTAAATACCTCAAACTGTGCCTGCATCTAAGATGTTGATGCAACATCTGTAAAGTTATTATAAATTTTTTATTATCACAATCATTTGTAAAAAAAATTGTTACCTACAACTAATGATGTGTTCACAAAAGAACAAAGCAACATGTATTTAAAGGTTAAAAAAAGGGACAGTGTTCCATTATTTTCATTTATGTAATTCCTAACAAGTAATTTTCACACAGTCTATTAAAAAACCTGTATTACTCTACAATTAATTGGGGGATTAACATGGTTCAGTCTGAAGACAATCAGCTTCAGTTATTCCTTCTCATCATAGAAATAGTACTGTTTTCTTTTTATAAGCAACAAAATAAGATCAAAGAAAACAAGACAACTACTGCTATCAAGTTTTTTTTTCAGTTTCAGGTTTCTTTAGCAAAATTATTTATACTAGACAAATTGTTTTTTTCCTGAGAACAAAAGTCTACATAAAACAAGGTAAGACACTTAGAAAGAGGAGACAATAATAGTAACTAATTAAATAATAATAGTAAGAAAAACATCCCCTGATTAGAGTAATATTTAAAAGATCTAAAAGTAGAGTTTGGTGAATTTCCTCACAAGATAAACAGAATCAGATACTAAATGTTAATGTAAATGACATGTGCATGGCAAAAGAGATGAAAAATCCTGAAAGAGATTGTTAGCAATAAACAGATAGTTCAGAATAATAGAAGCAATACTGTTAGTAGATGAGTTTGATCAAGTAGACCGTGGCAACATCCTGAAGGACTTTTGACAGAAATAAATTCTGCAGTAGCACAGAAACTCAGATGGGGCAGGGAGAAGGAGAGACAAAAGAAATGGTATAGAAAAAACACCTGTTGTACATTTCATGGAAACACTGGAAGCTGCATAGGCTTTGGGAAGGCAGGAGAGTATGATTAAATTAAGAAGCAAATGAATTTTTAAAAAGTAAGGAGAAAGGCATAAAGTTGTTTCAAGTGTTGATTAAAAAAGAATTTGGACAAAGTGGAACAAAGTATGCATGTTTGAGTTACAAGTAAAGAGTTTGAGCATACCACTGCTTTGTTTCAAAAGCATTCAATAAGCTTAAACCTGAAAAGAATATTTTACAAGTCACCCAACACTTTGAAGAATTTCTTTTAAAATATCCTTTAAATGCAAGTATAAGAAGATTTCACTGTATAACCAGTACCTTCAGTGTTTATTTAGGCATATGCCACAAATCTTAAAATGACCCAATAGGCTTTTATTATAGTCAGTGTGACAGTGAAAACTCATTTAATTTTCTCTGTAAGTTGCACACACTAGAAAAGAAGATAAAATTTCATTTCAATAGGGTATGGCTTAGAGAGCAGATACATTTTAAAATCCAGCCAAAATAACAATTTCATTAAGATTAGAGTATTTTAACTAAGGATTGCAAGTGTTTTCTGATTGTTTTCTCCTTTTCGTGAGAAAGACACACCTATGCAAAACCTGGATTTAAGCTCAGGCAGTGACATTTCTGGATTTCTTTACTTGAAGATTTAATCAAAACCTGTCCTTCTTTAGAACTTCCAAGAATAGATGTAAACTTAGAAGGAAAAGTCTGATGGCTTATATTCTATATTTGAATTAAATCCTTTTCTTCCAATATTATGCACACAATCAATGCTCAGCTATTTTAGCCCACAAAATAAAAGTGGAAGATGAAAGAAAAAAACCCCCTTCTTTCCATATCACTATGTAAGCTTGATTTTTTTAAGGTTCCTTTTCAGCAGTAATTTGTTTATCTGTCATTTATGCTTGTGATTATTAATTTCACTAAACAGTTTATCCACACTACGGAATTGTATACATAATAGCATACATGATTATATGGATATGGCTATCAGCTAGCAAATAATAAGGTGCTTTTACCAATAAAAAGGTGCTACATAATTAACTTTTTACTATCAAGAATCAAATTCAGCAGGCATTAACAGCAGACCAAACAGCACACAACATGAATAAAAAGCATATGCATTTACAGACTGTGCTCACAAAACTGTGTCAGACAATCATAGTTGAATAACCAAGAGGAAAAAAAATAAAATTACATTGAGAATACTTATTCGTCAGAAGAATCAGAAAGTAAGTATTCATTTCTAACTGATGCAGAAACAAGCCATCCTGCTCACAACAGACACATGCAGGCAGATGAACACAAAGAAAGCAAGCATGAATCATGCAAAGCCCCACCATTCTACTACCGCAACATCTAAACGAGAGCAGGTCACTGCCGCATTTATGCCTTGCAAAGCAGATCATCATTAACTATTCACTGCAGAAATAATCAATTACATTGAGAAGAGGAATGTAGATACAAGCTTCTTCTGTTAATACAATTTTTAATTTCCCAAGATAAAAACTGGAAAAGCAGGTAGAGTTCATATGATAAAAACCAACAGTCTCTGCTTGAAAGCAAAATTACTTGTAGAAGTTGTATCAATTCATACCATCAAGCACTAATGCTAAATTGCCATGCTCAGTAAAAAGATGCAGTTCTTTGAAATTCCATGCATACATCACAGCTTCAAAGCTACACTAAAATTGGCAGTACATTAGTACATTGCAACACCTTCAGCTTTCTAAGGCAATGCACGAAATCCATTAATCCTTTTGTTAAAACAGACAAGAAGAAAGAGCCACATGATCCACAGCTTCATGTGATCCTTTAACTGGAGCAGATGCTAGTATTAGCAACAAGGCAGTACATCAGAAAACCTGCTTTCAACAAAAAAAGCCAAGTATTTGCAGAATCATATTGCAGACCTCCGTTACTGCTTGCACTGATCCTTAAGTGGAAAACAATACCCTTGAGTAAAGCACAGACTCACAGGGAAGTTCTCCCACTTAAAAAAAATCAAATAAAGCAAATTATTCTCACATATCTTCAAGGAATTATTTTGATTATGTCTCAATTTAGTGCCTGTGAAGCACTTCAATGTACATTTGTCCACCAAGGCAAATATATTCAGTTAGCATTATAAATTATGTATTATTTTATATAACACAAGCAGCAGGCAGCTCCTCCCTCAAAGGCATACAGCTCACCCTAGAAGGTGATGAAACAGACATTAGGACACAGTGACTCTAATCTCATTCTCTGCAGTGTTTGTGAAAAATCCCACTCAAACATCCACAATACCTTATACAAAACCAGAATATAGATAAAGGTAATAACACAACAGGAAACAGCTGGAAGGTACTATGAAAGACTTGGTGGAAAAAAAGCAAGTAAGCTCTGTAAAACAACTATGTTCCAAAAGCAATTTTCAGACTTGCTGCAAATGCTTCAGAGAGAAGGGTTAGTGCTAGGATGAGACAAGGGAGGGCTATCCAGAGGATAGTTGCTCAGTAAAAACACGAAGACACTAGAGCTAGGGCAGTACAGCATGCATTTCTGAGGACCGAAGTTAAAGATATCATTATCATCTGACTTTAGGTCTGATTTGTCAATTGTTCTAAAGCTGCTCACAATGGAAAATTTAAGGTTGCAAAAAGGCAGTGGTAGTTAGCAGGAAGGCAGAGATAGAAATTCCACAATCCAGGTCAGAGCAGCTGGATGATGATTCCCTGCCTACAGCCCTCCCAAGCACAGAGCTGATGACTAGTTAGAGAGGAAAAAGCTTCTAATATAACTTTCTTTGCAACTGTAAAAACAGCAGACACATATGCAGACATAGCTTTCCTCCAGCAGTGATAAATGCTGCAATTCCATAGTAAATAAGCATACTACGTGCACAGGAGGAAAACCCAGGAATTCCAAGTTGAAAATTAGTGTAAGAAGACAACTGAAAAATCAGAAACTATAGGAATAACCCTAAGATTACTGTAACTGCTCTAATTACTTATGAAGTCTAAAATCAGAGGGAAGAACAGCCAGGACACTGAGCGGAAAGACGCCATCACTGTCCTGATCCTCTGGCTTGAGAACCACTGTGTCCAAGCAACATTTTACAAAATAAAACTCTTCATGGAGCAGCAGTACCAAAACGCAAGCTGACAATAACTGCAACGTGCAGTATAGTTAGTAATAAAATTAAAGCAGCTTGTACTGCTGGACCATGAGACTATAAGCAAGACTGGAAGAGGGCTACATTTGTCCCTCCCATAAATCTGGGCTGTCAGGAAAGGGACAGGTAAGGTCTGTATTGCTATACAAGATCAATAAACTCCATTCCACTAGATACTGGCAGAAAAAGCACTGATGTTTTGGCCTCAGCTCCCACTATACTGAAGTAAGTGTTCTTACTTATTTTCATGCTTTGAAAGCTAGTGGGAATAGTCACAGATTTTAAAGAATGGATTCATTCTATTACATACTGCCTGATCTTGGTTTAAGGCTAGCTTTTGCACAACTGTGCCTTTAAAAATAAGAACAATTCTGATCCCAACTGAAAGCACTTGCCATATCGTTCTTTTTAGTGGTTACACAAAACTGCATAACAGTTGTATTAAATTTTATTACAACATCGCTATGCATAACATTCAAAAGGGAGTGTTGCCAGGGTTAATGCACAAGTGCTAGCTAAGATAGACGAGCCAGGAGGCAGCAGGGAAAGCCGTGGCAGGAGTCTGAGAACCGGCTCTCCCACAGAGCACCCACTAGGGGGAGGGAAAGCCCGCGACTTGCTGGGACTGAGCACAAAGACTCAGCCCTTCTCAACAGCAGGACAGAGCAACGGGGTCTAAACCACACACGGTGTTCACAGTTAACAGGTATTTATCCAATATCTTACTTATCTTCCAGAATGGCAGGGAAGGAATGATTATCTCTTACTTCATTTTTAGGTTTAGGTTTATTTTTTAACCTATTTAAGATAATTAAGTATTATATTAATATCACCTCCGTAGAAGCAGAAAAACACATCCACCATCAGTACTACACTGAAGAACCTTGGGCTAAAGACCATAATCAGATTTCAGAAGAGAGACCATGGTTAAAAAGCAAAGGGGGTTTTTTCACCTTTGTGGAAAGGCACTTATTGCAAGCCTGAGCATGTTTTGGATATGGACTTGAGAGGCCTACACTTTGCTCCATAAAAATAAACATTTTCCTATCAAGAAACCCTAGTATTTAAAGTACCGGTGCAGGCAAGGTTCTTACTCGCACTAGAGGAAATGGACTACAAGAAGTTTTACAGCAACACAGAACGTATCTATCAGCAGGCTTATCAATAAAAACTACCAAAGAAAATGCTCCAGCAAAACTCACAAAGATCATTAAGCCCCTTGTTCACCTAGTGCAATTAACAGTTATCTTGTCACTGCTAAACCTGGGAACAGACTGTTTTTTCCCCCTCCACTCAATACTTAAACATTCATTTAGCCATCAGAATAGAAGTCTCTATCAAAGGGTTGGTATGCTCTTGAGTATGTAATATATAGCAAGGAAGGATGAAGAAGTTGGAATTGTCAAATTCCATAATGTATTTGACAAAGGATTTAAGAAGTATCTTACACCCAAAAGAAATACCTGAGAATACATGCTCTTTAAATGGCAATCTCGTAAGGGTAATTTAGGAAAAAGTGGGGAAAAATAAGAGTTTACTTTTAACACATTGCTTGTTTTGCATTTCACACCTTATTAAATCCAACACAAATTTCTACACTTTCAAAATCTATTACTTCATCTTATTTCCTTCTTGCTGTAGGCCTTGTTTTTACCAGCTCTTAATACTCACTTCCCTCAAAAACAAGGGAGGCTCACTGCACTCATTATACACTTGAACAAATGAAGTTACATGAAATAAGGGTCTCCAAAACACCCAACTTTTTGTCATGCTCCTGATATAGCTTCAGATTCCTGCAGTTGTCCAGGGCTGAAGACTGATAAAAACCAGTCCTTCTATTGAGTCAGAATCACATTTGTTTAAAATCAAAGCCCAGTCTGGTTTAAAAGCTCTTTATGCAACAGCATTCTGCCCTCAGTGGAAGATTTACACCCATTTCTAATCATACATCAATTAGACAACATAAAGGCTTCATATGTTAAGCTCAAACTATCTAGGCAATAATTCTCTCCAAAGGTAATTTTACTTTTGCACAAAAGATTAAAACATTGCATACAAGGTATCAAAGTTCTGAAGGGATAATTCTGTAAGGAAAAACTCAACCCTTCTGCATGACAGGCAGAAAAGAATCAGAATAATTAAGGTTGGAAAAGACTTCCAAGATCATTGAGTCCAACCTTTGACCTAACACCACCATGTCAACTAGACCTTAACACTAAGTGCCATGTCCAGCTATTTACTGAACACCTCCAGGGATGGTGGCTCCATCACTTCCCTGGACAGCCCGTCCCAATGCTTGACCACTCTTTCAGTGAAGATATTCCTTCCTATGTCCAACCTGCAGAGCCTTCCTACCCTCCAGTAGATCAACACTCACACCCAACTTGGTGTCACCGGCAAAATGACTGAGGCTGCACTTGATCCGCTCATCCAGATTGTCCATAAAGATATTCAACAGGACTGGTCCCAGTGTCGAACTTTGGAGGGCAGCACTGGTGGCCAGCCACCAGCTGGATGCAGCTCCATCCACCACCACTCTCTGGTCTTGACCATCCAGCTGTTTTTTCACCCAGCAAACAGTGCACCTGTGCAAGCCCATCAGCTGTCAGCTTCTCCAAGATAATTCTGTGGGAGATGGTGTCAAAGACTTTAGTGAAGTCCAGATAGACAACATCCACAGCCTTTCCCTCACTCACTAAGCCAGTCACCCTGTCACAGGAGATCAGGTTGGCCAAGCAGAAACTGCCTTGCACAAACCCCTGCTGGCTAGGCTGGATCCCCTGGTTGTCCTGGCTCTGCAGGTGATCAAATGCAAGATACTCTGTTCCATAACCTTCCCTGGCATTGAGGTCACCAAGGTCAGGCTGACAGGCTTTAGCTCCTCAGATCCTCTTCTGACCCTTCTTGCAGATAGGCACTACACTTGCCAACCTCCAGTTATCTGGGACCTCGTTTAACTAGGATCAGTGGTAAGTGATGGAGAGTGGCTTGGCAAGCTATTTCACCAGCTCTCTCCGTACCCTTGGGTGAATCCCATCCAGCCCCATAGACTTCCGAGTGTCTAAGTGACACAGCAGGTCACTAAGTACTTCCTCCTGGGTTACAGGGAGCATATTCTGCTCCCCATTCCTGTTTAGCAACTCAAGGGGCCAGTTGCCCTGAGGCTACTTGGTCTTTCTGTTAAAGACTGAGGTAAAGAAAGCATTAAGTACCTCATCCTTTTCCTCAATCTTGGTGACCATGTTCCTCCTCCACGTCTCCAATAAAGGATGGAGATTTTCTGTGGTCCTCCTTTTGTTGCTAATGTATTTGTAAAAAGACTTATCTTATACAGCAGTGACTAGACTGAGTTCCAGCTAAGTTAATTTTTTCTCTACATGACTTACTGACATCCTTGTACTCTTCCTGAGGTACCTGCCTCAACTTACCCAGAAAGCATTTGCAAAATTTTAAGTCAAATGAAGCTGGTAAAGGTTTTGGAGCACAAAGTCTGATGACGAGTGGCTGAGGGACCTGGGGTTGCTCAGCCTGGAGAAAAGGAGGCTGAGGAGAATTTACCACTCTCTACAACCATCAGAAAGGAGACTGTAGTGAGATGGGTGTCAATCTCTTATTCCAAGTAAAAAGGGACAGGGCAAGAGGAAATGACCTTAAGTTGCAACAGGGGACACTTAAATTAGATATTATTAATTTTTTTTTTTCCATGGAAAAGGTTGTAAAGCATTGGAACAGACTGTTCAGGGAACTGGTGGAATCACCATACCTGGAAGAGTTAAAAAAATGTGTGGATATGGTACTTGAGGACAAGGTTTAGTGGTGGTGACCATGGTGGTAGTGGTGCTGGGTTGACAGCTGGACATGATAATATTAAGTGTCTTTTCCAACCTTAGCAATTCTATGATTCTGTGAAACACTTGATACACAATGGCTGTACTAAGATTTCAAGCATTAATAGAAAGACTAGCACCACATAATTCTATAGTTGTCATTTTAGTTCCTGTGTTAAGAACAAGTCTAACATGACATAAAACAATATGCTAAAGGGATAAATAATCTGAATATTTCCAATGTTTAGACATAAGACCTAGTCCCAGATATTGAAAGGCAAAGATATAAGTATAAAGCAGATCCCACGTTAAAAAACTTCATAAGCAAATTTACAAAGAGCTTTGTATGTTTCATGTAAAATACACATTTGGTATCTAAAAGGACAAAAATGGAGAAATTTTCAAGAGTGTGGTGAATCACCAACTCAAAACATGAGAGTATGTGCTGATATCACAAGATATCACAGCACACTGTGTTCTAACAGGTCAGGACTGGGAAAATTAAGTTTTCATACAGCTACATATACCTTTTGTATTAGTACCAGTTCATGTGTTTAACCTCCCGAAGCCGGTATCGTGTGTGACCACTAGAGGGAAATAGCGAAAAGGAAACAGACACGGCTCGAGGTTACTATTGGTCAAAGACCAACAGTAACCCTAACCCTGTTTCTGCTTTAGTCCCTGGGCACAGAAACCTCCTTTCCCTGGTAGACAATTAAAACCAGAGCAGTTTTACCTTTAGCCTTTATAATTACATTTGAGACACATTGCTCAGTGAGGATAAAGTTTTCCACACTCTATGCAAGTAGTAACAATGACATTTAGTGCTGAACAGATCACAGTGACTTAGAAATTTTAATGGAGATTAAAAAAATTATTCTGAAGTCACACTTCGCCAGTTCAAAACAGTGAATCAAGTAAGAACACATTCATTTCCAGTTAAGACTGTCCAAAGAGAAAGTACCAAATCAAACAATCTGACAAATGTTCTGGCTCAAATTTCTTAGAACTTCATCTAACAAGAAGCAGTTGGGCTCAATACAATTTAGTTTAAAAAAAAGCTTAATACTTAACACAGAGAAAATTGTACACCTCTCAAGTGCTCAAAGGCACCTCTGAAGTATGAGGTCCAGGAGAAGATTTTCCTTTACATTCAACTGCTCTGTCATTAGTCTGCAGCTGTCACACAGATCATAATGAGAAGTAGTTTTATATACTGATCAGATGAACCGGCACAGGATTTCTTGATGTACAGGGTATACACTTAGTAGGCTCTCAAACTAGTTTTCGCTGCATGTATATGCACTTTGGGAAGCATCAGAAGAAACAAAGTTTTACTTAGACCTACCAAACCCATTAAAAGTCATGCAGTAATTTTATAGGCACATTTCATTTGAAAGAAGTTATTTATTCATAACACTTACGTTTACACAGGCATACTTAAGAGTCTGTAGAACTGTTTCATGAAGTGCAACTTTCAGAAATTTTTTTTTAAATTAAAATAACTGACATTACATACAATATTAGCAAACACATCAGTAAAGATATTAAACTCAATCTGCCAATACAAAAACAAGCTCCACACTATAATTGTTCATTGATGCAAAAAAGAAACAGACTGCTTTTATTTGCTGAAAGCCAACACCCTCTGAGCAATAGGAAAAACAACTTCAAGCACAGCACAGGTCTCTACAATCAGCTGACCTATGCTGTCCTTGAAGAAAAATCTGGAAACTACTGGACAACAGCTCACAAAAGGCAGCTTCTAGTACATTAGAAGAAAGCAAATCAAAGGATTTAGGCCCTAAAATGGTCAGGACTTTGAAAACAAATGTTATCATGAGTTTTACACAGAACTGTACTACTGTTTGTCCTTATTAGGTTGTGCATTAAGCTGTGGGACACCATTTTCTTCTTTGCTTTCCAGAGGGGTAAAAAGTAGGAACAAGATAAAGGATTCCAGTGCAGTGCTGATACCAACACAAAAAGCTCCCTGCAATAAGCATTGGCTAGAGAGTATTATAATAGAACGGGCAGGTTAGTACCTATTTTAACTCAAGTCTCCCACAGTAACTAAATTATCTAATTTCATGACAGCATGTCTGTGTTTTGTACAAGCTGTAGAGCCCTTTCTGCAAGCACTTGTGCCTTAATTGCACACTCTCCTATGAAAACTCTGAGCACTTGCAGAAACACATTTGATATGTAAGTCATCAATTATTTTGTAGACTAATATACTCTCTACATACTGCTGAAGTCCAATCCCACTGATGATTCTCTTACAGCCGTGTACCCCTGAATCATGAGAAAGCCACACATGTGTTGAGAGCTGACAAACACACACTGGTGTTATTGCCAGCAGACATCACAAGCTGTGTATGGGGGTGTGACATATAGACTTCAGACAAATGGCCATATTCTTGCTGTTATCTGCTTTTAACTGTAAAAGCTGACTTTACACCATTGCTAAGTGAGGGGAGGGAGACTCTCATTTGATAGTAGGCAGGGCAAGGTGTTGTTCCCTGACTGCAAGGCAAGGACAAAATGCATATTCTGTCACCAGATCTTTATATTCTGACAGATCCGCATATAGTCCAGTTCAGGCATAAAAAAAGCAGCAGTCATAAAAATGACAGAAAAGTGAAGCTATTATATCTACATCCAAAAGCATTCCAGACTCAAATATGCCCCACAGTCGAGCAGAGTGAAGAAAAACTACAGATTTGCTGTGTAACAGAGGGCTCTTATATCAAAACAGTAAAAATCAATGAGGAGGACAGAAAACCTTTCCAGCCAAGAAAAAACCTAATTTTTCTCCTAATTGCAGCCTCAGATCCACATATTTCAAAACTTTCTTCCCATACGACCAAGTTCAAACCATGATGGAGCATGTTTTTTACTCCAGGTTCTGTCTACTTAGATTCTCCAGAAGAGACTATGTGTGAGTGGTAGTATCAGCTGAACACTCTCCATCTGTTGAAGATGTGTCTAGCCAGCATGATGCCTCCTTTCAAGAGTTAAAACACAAACCAGTCCAGTAACTCGCTGAAGAACTATTAGATGTACTTGCACAAACCTTGAGTTCTATGTATTGTTTGATTAGATTATGGGAGCTGTGGTCCAAGTAACTGTTGATTATCTTGCACTTTCTTTACACTCTTCAAAACTGGCAGGCTGACCGAAGAGATTTCCTCAAACAAACTAATATCACTAAACACATGAATTACATATTTTCTGCATAACCTTGCTTAGCCTATTTGTGGGCAGATAGACACAAGAATGCAAATAAGTAGATGCTGCACTTTTGAACAGTGCAAGAATAAAGAAAGATTTGATGGAGACAGAACTTAACCAGAATTTTGTTCATGTCTGGGGGTCTGAGAACTAGCAAATTGAGGCAAAAATCTTGTTAAAAAACGAATGTTTCAAGACAGTGGAATTCTTTTGTTGGGAAGTAGAAAACATTATGACACAAGCAAGGAAGAATTAACTGCTACATAAGAAATGCGCGTTTTACCATAGAATCAGAATGACTAGGATGCAAAATCTCTAGTACCACCTCCTGCTCAGAGCATGCCCCATTAGATACTCAGGCCTATGCCTCACAAGAATGCATTCTTCAGAGAATTATAATATCTATTTTCAAAGCCAAAGCAATTATTACGAAACATAACCGGAACACACAGGCAAAGAAAGACTGAGTCGGTCAAAGCAAAACAATTTGCTTTGTTTATAATTAGTCAAGTGTGTTGGGCTGGAATGGACAAAGCTTTAGTCCAGCTTTAAACAATACTAACTGTAACTATTTATTAATAAAGCTGCAATTTACAGCTGCTGTTTGAACATGGGCCCAAAATGTCAAAAGGGTGCCGAGAACTATTGTTTTCTGTCCTGAAAGAGAAGTTTCAACAGTTTGGAAGTGACAACATTTAGGTTTGCTGTGGCAAAAATGCTTCTGTAGTCAACTGAAACCGCTGACTCACTGGGATTTCCCTAAAATCTTCTTTCAGGAACTACAGAGTTTTCAGCAATAAATGCACTTAGCAAATTTAGTAACATCAAATGACATGCAGTATCATATGTATTACAGAGTTCCTGCTGGTAATAGTGTTAAAATAATGGAATGTACAAGACATACCCAAGCTTAGTTTTCCTCATTGAAATTTAATTAATATTTAATTCAATGTTAAAGAAAGATTCTTCTGTTATTTACAGTAAAGCAATAATAACTTGAATAATCCATCTAATTGTCCCTTGAAAGCCCAGCTTCTGTACAACATTGACAAGTTTCAGTACCAGCATCATACTGTACAAAAGTGCAAGTAATTCTTATCAGCTGAGCAGCCTCAGCTGTATTTGTTTGGTTAAACAAGCGATTTTACAGCAATACACAAATCCTCACAAGCTATTTCAGATTACCAGGGGGTTAGGAAGATAGACATCCCCCTCTATTTGACCCTCCATTCCCCCAGTTTTCTGATGCCTATGTTCATACCAGTCAACATAGGATATTCAAATAGTAGCAGTTAAAATATTGAATCCCTTCTTCCTCACCTCCCATTTAAAATAGGTATGCTCAAGAGGAGAACATTTCTTTCCTCTGCAGTAAGTCCATGCATGTAGATGACATTAAAGTAACAGCAAATGCATATTTTCATGCTTGATCTGTTTTTAGAGAAAGAAAAGGTTCTTTTTGCTGACCCACAGTGAAAATTATATTACAAGAATTACTTTAAGAGGTTCCAATAATGGCAAGGACATTAAATTAAAAAAGCAGGTGCCCCCAGTCATGCTGTGTTTTTGAAAGAATTCCATCAGGTCTTGAGAGTCACATCAGCTCCTGGAGTTACTCTCTTTTTCAGGAGTTTCACTGGGTGGTGGTGGTGTGCGCCCCTCTCAAAAGAGCTGGAAAAGTTACCTCTCTTGAATGTTACTATGTAGATTGGTACTTGTGCACTCCACCCGTGGCTGAGCACTCCTTCCCACAGCAAGGGATCTGTTAGTATCACCTCATTGAGCTCCACTGTAATGAGACCTCACTGAAGAAAAATCACCTTCTAAAACTTTTTTTTCAGAAAGTGAAAGACTGCCTTTGGTAGACTGAGGCATACAGAGTATCCAAGACTTTTCTACTAAGCTGTTAGCGCACAGTACTTTTTGAGGTGATGAGTAATAATTCTGAGTAAGCAGCATAAAGTATTTGGCAAGTGACAACTTTTAACTGTTAACCACTCACTATTTTTGCATTGCAGCTCTCTACTGCCTCTTCTTGATATCAAGAGTTTACCCTAATTTGAAGGGGCATCTATCACTGGAATCTAGCTTGACACAGGTCTCTCTCAATGAACAATACTGTTTTGGGGCAGACCTTGCAAAAACATGCTGCCACTCTACCATGGAGAATTCAAACTCCTCGAGCTACTGCATGTCATTCTGCTGATTACAAACCTTGACATTCTCCTTACTTACATTAAATGAATACACCATCAAAATGATCCACCACAGTTTTTACGAAGTGAATTAAGAACACCTTTGAGTTTACTACCAGAATCCCACTTGTTTATAGCATTGAGACTGGTTATGTACTGGACAGCCAGCAGCAAGTTCAGTCTGCTAGCTTAGTTCTGGTCACCTCAAGACAGAGCATTAATCTCAGGACCAAGTTTACTTCAGCCACGTACATCTCCCTTTGTTAAACAGCATTGCAGAAATATTGACTGACATACTCTTAAACAGCTTAGCAGTACTGTCACAAGCCTTTCACATTACTTGATACTGAGTTAGCACTTTTGCAAGTGTTTTCCTTCACAAAATACTGCACCCACAAGGCAAAATCCAAAACAAGCTTATTACTGCCAAGTTCAGAAGACCGGGCTTGAACATATTTTCTTATTTAGTTATCAAGGTGCAGTTTTGCAAACACTTCAAATTCAGTTTTGCAGGGAGATGTCAAATGTGAATACATAAAACCTTAAGCTACATATTTAATGTCAACATACAACAGTGACAGTATGGCAACAAGAGTGTAATTAAGTTTCTGCACAAGCCTTCTTAACATGGCTTTTTAGTTTCACACTAATACACAGCGGTTTTTTCCAACACCTTTAAGCCTGTGTCTCTACCACTCATCAGCAACTTGCCTACACATTTCAGTCTTTTAAAGAGGTAACAGCTTTTTACAGGTTAAAATAGATATCTGAATGCTGTCCTCCAGCCTCCTCTCCGGCAAGCTGCACTGCTGCTGAAAGCCAGAGCCTTGCAATGCCACAGTGAGAAGGGTCACTAGCTTCTGGAGTAAGATGTATTAGCACAGAAACATAATGGTGTATGCTATACAATCAAAAGAGTCAGCATCACACAGAAAAATTTAGACTTTGTTGTGAGCTGCAGAGCATCAGAAAAAAGAACAAGGCAATCAAAATCAGTGTAACAGGAAATAGCTGACATCAAGATTATTAAGAAATGTGTTCCAATACTTATGAAATTAGTATCAACACAGGCAGAAGAAAACCTCATCATCAGACTCCTACAATGCTCATTATGAACTTGATAAATAAAACCAAAGTTAAACAATATAAACCTACTCCCATATATCCCATGCTTTCCTTCATCCGCACTGTTGTTCCCACTTCAGTAAGTCTTATTTGTGAATGCATACAGGGAGAAGTATGACCAGAGGAACTGGTACTAGGATGAAATGTAAAAAAAATTAAAATATTAGGGAGCCACATTCTCTTTCCTTTTCAGACCTCAGCAATCACTGCTGAGGAAGCAAATACTTAATCACATATTACTGAAACACCCCAACGCCAGGAGAGGAAGTAGAGAAATGGCAACACACACTGTTGCAGTTGCTCCCTCCTATACGATGTGCTACACTATTGAAAGTTTTTATTTTAAAATAATTAACAAGACTGTATTTATAATTAACATTCATTCATCAACATTAGAACATTTACCATTTGCTAGACATTGACAATACAGTAAGCTGATACACGAAAAATTAAATTTATAAAGGTCATAACATCAAAATAGACTTCTGAAGACTATTTGCAGCATTTCATTATGCACTTAAATACAGCCTACACAAACATCCAAATTACTTATTCCAGCAGCTCAACAAAGGTCTGCCAGAAAATAGAACACTAAGTTTAATGTACAAAAAAATTTACTGGTGGCAGAAATTTCTACTTTTCATTTAAGATCTATTTTTAAAGTTTGTTATATTAGTATGCTAAATCAAAATGTTTCTGTATCATTCCTACTCTGCATATACCTTTCTATTCATTCTAAATTATGCTACTAATACTAATTGCAGCTCAACAGGCAGCAGATTTTGAGTGATTTATTTTCATGTCTTTATTGCCATTATCAGCATATTAAATCCATCTTAGGGAAGGATAAGAGAGGTGTAGAAAAGGAGAAAACTACTCTGTCTTAACAGAATGTTATAGCTCAACTCACAGTTGCTGAAAGCCTGTGGACAAGTTAAACATGTAGTACCTTTCTGTACTCTCCTGTTAATAACCTGAGCTCATTATTTCACATATCAAAAGTCTGATATTGGTTTCTAACCTAATTAACAGGTCAATTTTTTTTTTGCTCTGGTACCTACTGCTAATAAAATATTACTATGACAAAAGTTGCCCCCATTTGCATTTTTCACTGTTTTCTTAGAGCAGCTAACTAAAAATAATCTCATAGATCAATATTTACATATAGTATTCAAACAAAAGCTTGACTTTAAGTACAGTTAATATGAAATTTCTTAAGTCATTAACAGGTTGAAGGAACATGTAGATGCACTGGGGTCTTAGTCTGAAGGGGATGCATTCCAATTACAGAACAAAACACTAGGAACTGAGAAACTCTGGATGTTTTTAATCAAGTTTCAAGTGAAATTTAAGGCTTCCTCTGAGTTTGGAAACCTCTTACACTTGAGTTTGTAAGAGAAATCACGAAGACAGAAAGCAAATTTTAATTTTAGAAATACTTTACTATTTACTTCACTATTTTACCTGATGTCCTTTACCCTGTTTTTCCAGATTTGTACTGCCAAGAGATTTAAGCAATCTGACATTAACTCAACCTTTCAGAACAAGAACAACTTGAGCAGTTGTGGGGGGAGGATCCTTTAACTCTGGGTAGGGTACTCTTTGTGTGTTATTTTGCTATTAAGATGCTTCTCAAGTGCACAACATTGCAGTGCTCTGGTTTCAGTCACTGGGAGTTTTGCTTTTGTATGGTTTTGCAGTCATGTTAGACTAGCAAAAGCTCATCTCCACCCCCCGTCCACTCCTCAAACACCCACCTGGCTGCCTTGCCTGCTTCAACATCACAAAGTTACTGTTAGTAGCAATATTTTCCAATGTGTAACAGCACATTCAGTAATTATTTTAGAACAGTACATTGACAAGAGAAAACAAAACATGTAGATGACCATAACAGTGAAATTAATGATTAACACTTTATGTGTTAAGTATATGTAATAACATATAAGTATAGCAGTATAACGTAACTGCTACCTTTTTTTAGGGTATGTGGAAAGAAAGGACTCAATTTTATGTGGTTAACAAGCATTTACTGAAAATTTCAGGCTGATAATGTTTTTAGGTTTTTGAATCTTTTTCTCACAACAATGTTCTAAAGTGTCCTTTGTCCTGCAAACAAAATTATGCTGTTTAAAATTTGCTCTGCAGTTTTCTAAACTAAATTATGAACTACAATCAACATTCAGAAAAGAATCACCTCAAAACTAAATATCCCAGTTCTAGGCTATTTGTTTGAAAATGTATCAGCGTTTAAAAAAGGAAATTAATCAACTGCTTTAATAGTTACTTGACTTTTTCTTAAATTTGACTTTACTAGCCTGCCAAATCCAGTGTTTTGGAGTTTTTTTTCATCATCTTAACTAGGTCTCCATTTAAACAACGCAAAAAATGGTATGTGAAGCATCTTACTGGGTTTGACAACTGGAAATTTAAGAAACAAGTTGCAACATATAAAGAATTGCACAGAATTAGAATTACTTAAAAGCTATCTTTGATGCCAAGCTTGCCACATCACCTTCCCCCAAGCTATCTGAAGGAAAAAAATGCTAAAATAAGTTTTACTCTTCTTGATGTTTCTGTATAATCCCATTCTAACTAGCTAACTCCCGCCCTAGTGTCTAAGTAAGATTGAAAACCATCAAGTAGTAGACACTCCTTCAAGGAAAATTGTCCTAGGTAGACAGGTCACCTTCATTTAACCCAGAAAAGGGACATATGTCAACTATGAAAAATAGCGACCTGATGCCTTATACAATAAAACTTTGAGATCTGCGCATCTTGCTCTAGATTTAAAACACCTTGTATATCATCACCTCAAAATGAAAGAGAACCTACCTACTCCCTACATGCCAACCTTGCTGGATATCTACATACCCCTCTGAAAAATTACCTTTTCCTGTTTGACAGACCAAAGACAGGTATTTTAAGAAGTTCAGCAAGACTTTAAACAGTATTTCAGTTTGACAAACAAACGATCTTGAAAATAAAAGACTTAAAACACTACCAATCTATTTTGCTGAACAGCCACAAAGTCAATAATGAACATGAAGATCTGTGTGCAAAAAATAAAATAAGATGCAAAACAGGACAAACCTAAACTGATGTAAAGCTTCTCATGAATTATTCATTTCTAAATAAATACTCATCAAGTTCTCAATGCAGGTGGTAGATTAGCATTACAACAAATCATTATCTGGATCTCAGGAGTTCAAGCTGATTTGCTCAAAATAAATTTAATTATACATGTTTCTCATGACAAACAGCAACTAATTTCCTCATAGCACTGAACTAACAACACTTACGGCAGTTTATCTAATCTTAGGTTAGAAACTCCAAACTCCATTTTGAAACCATGGGAGAGACCTGGAGTCAGTCTTTCAAATTACTGTTAAGAAGAGAGTAACTTTTCAAAAACATCAGCACCTTGGTGCTCAGGTGCCATCTGAGTTTTGACACCAGAGAAATGCCTTACCAATACATTTAATGAAACACTTAAGTAGAAGAAAGTCCTGGTTACACATGAACTATTTCCTCATTTGCCTCATCGATGGCTTTACAGTAGTTTCAGACATATCCCTCCTTCAGTTCAGGAAGATGAATAAACATTTTAGAGCTATAGATGAAACATTTAATGTGGCAAGGATTCAGGAACCTCAACAGAAGGAAAAAAAAAGCAATTATAAAAAACCCCTGCAAATTTTAATGGTTTTTATGCTTGAGCATTAGCTGCTTTACATTTCTCAGCCATCAGCTACTCATTGGTGCTGCTACGCATGAAGTTTTTCTATGTCTGCTTGTACTCACATTTAATAAAAAAATTAATTTAAAATCAGTGTTCCCTCTTTTTGGAGCACAAAGAAATACAGTCAGTTTCAGTCTATTTTCTTACTCTGAAGATCAAGAACCTTGTGACATGCTACATTAAGTCACACAAACATACTTTTGTTATCAAATAGCTTAAGCAGCCTACCAGAACTACCTACCCACTCAGTAAGCAGCAAAGAACCTCAAACAAAAAAGGTACTTCATATAGCAGTAGACTTATGTTAGTAAAAATGACTGTTTAGTAAAGGAAATAATTTCGTCTCTTGATTTTATTCAAATTATTGTGTGTCAGTTGAAGAACCCGGTTCTCAAACAAAACCAATTTTTACCCAGCAAGAATAACTGTTTAAGGAACTTCAGCTTGAAGTTTGAAAACCTGACCAGAAAGTTCCTTCAGAAAATGCCAGAGTAAGCAGACACAAATTTGAACTTTTCACTGAAATGGGCTATTTTGCCCATTTTCTCCTACTCTCAATCAAGTTCTTAGACTTAAAACTTGCATGAGCTGAAGTAAATTAAAGGATGAAGAATTACTAAAAACTAAGGATCACTTAAGTATTCTTCATATAAATTTGAATGAAAAATGGGATTAACTCTCAAGATTCCATGAAAATACGTTTTTTTCAGATCCTATCAGAGCTATACCAGAAAAATGTACTGTTTCTTAAATATTTTCCTTACAAACTTATATATGAATTAGAGCATATAGCACTAATCCCTCAATGAAAATACAGAAACAAGACATTTGGAGACACATTCTTTAAGAACCACTAATAATAACTAGATGAGGACTATATTTGGACACTTCTGTTTTATGTTTAGTTTTTCCAAACACCTACTTATGTACATCCACACTTTCCCAAGGTTTTTGGTGATAAGATTACCGTATATTTTTGTAAGAACAGTTAAAAGGAACAGATGCACTTCTACACGTACAACACTTATCACACAAAGCTGCCACTATATTATAAAGAAAACAGAATACTGCACGGGAAAAAGATGCTAGTAACTCTGAGATTTCATTACATACTTTTGAGTCTAATCTATTATTATAAGACTACAGTAACTTTTGCTGTTTTCCTTGCTTTGTCTTGATCATGATATTCAGTGCCACAACACAAAAGGATGCTTTTAAATAATGTATTGCTTTAACATATTAAATGCTTTGATGCTTTATTTAGAAGTGAGGTGCCATAATATTTTCTTTCCATTTAAGAAAGAAAACAGGTGCTATTTGCCTTAAATACTGTAGACACTAAAGACTAAAAAGGACTATGAAAGAAACTAAAACATGTTGAATTGCCATGAAACTGCAAACTACAAAGTCATAAGATTCAGAACAGTCAAGTCCAGTGTTATTACCTATTACCTTGCAAGATGCAAACTAAACTATTTCTTGTCAGTTCAGCATATACAGAATGACTTATATTACCATTTCCTACTTGTGGACGTACTTTTCTTCTGTTGATATAACCTTCCAGAACACTCTCATTCTTTAAAAAATGAGCCAAAAAAACTTTATTTAAAAAATGAAAAACACATTAATTACTGCTATCCCTATACTAACTCAAAATACTGAAAAAAAAATGTGTAGTGGAAATAACCAAGAAACCCTTCATTCTACTCCTTTAAGCATAAAGGCAGATATCTGGTACAATTTATTATCTAAATAACTACCAAAAGCTTGCAAAGCATGGAAGTTTAAGCTGTCCAAACCAAAAATCAGTATAAAATGATTATTTTTTAAAGTGGAAAAACTGCATAATTAATCAGACTTCTTCATGAGGGGAGGTCACTTTCAGAATGCTAGAACTTGTACTCGTCTGTACTGATTAATGATCTGAAAAGGAGGTTGAATAAGACAACTTAAGCTTACCACTAATACCTGACAGAAAAAGGAAAGCAGATTTATTATAGGAGCTGAGCACTAATACAGGAAAAAATCAGTGTTGAAAAATACACAATTTTTTTTTAAGCAGTACAGAAAAACAAATCCAAATAAACACAACGGCAAACTAACTACTACCATTCAGTAATTCCATATTATGAGTTGGTGACTCCATAAAATTGCAACTCAGAACTCAGCAACAGTTAAGCTGAGCCTTACAGGAGGGAATAAAAAAGCAGCACAAAAAAGGTTTGAGGTTGTGATGAGCAGAGTTTAACATAGGATTTGCATTCTTCCCTCATTCATTCCTGCATGGTGGCATGCAATGACCCAGACTCCATTTCTTCTTATCTGGCTTCAGGTTAAGGTTTGCATATGCCCAGCTAAATCATTCACCAAATCTACTCCGAATTTTAGCCTTGGGCTATCAAGTTCCATGGCCCCACTAAACCATACCTGAATACTCCCAAGCCTATAAACCAGTTTTTGAAATGCCAGTTCTATGGATGTGCAATCCAGCAACTTGTTCCATATATCCTTGTGAGAAATTTCTCTCAGGTATTGCACTAGGAACAAATTGTAGCATTTTTGTCTCAAGAACACTCCACTGTTAAGTTTGTATTTTTTTACCAGATTACCAGAAAAGAATCCTGGTTTTGCAATTTAATTTTTTGTGTTTTAATGTTATCTCTGTATCAAAATGAAGGCAAAATGCCAAGTTATAATGGGATGAATAGTCTAATTGAGATGTTTAGAGATCCATTATCAAAAGGTAGCACTCTAAATTTAAAAACATGTACTTATTATAAGGAACAGCCAATAAGGAGTGAAACCTCTTAATTATACACAGCATGTATACAAGCAACACTTCAAGAAGTTCAAGGTAGAAATTCATATCTACTTGGATTCTATTTTAATTTGTACTCCTTTAACATCTGTGTAATCCAGATCAAGAGGCTGCATTGTGCTAGGTACTGTAGTTAAACACGACACCTTGGGACAGTGCTTATCTTGTACCTGAAAACATAATGGACGTTTTGTGTAGTTTCTACTTCACCTAAAGGGCTTGAAGGTCAGGTATTTTAAAAATGAAATTAACTGAGTTAATTGGAAGACATAAGGAATAGATCAAGAAAGCTGAAACAAAATGGTGATCAAGAGTAGTGCCTTAAAAGACAAAGAGACAAAAATCAGTACTCAGATATAGTAAAAGGAGTCAAATGATGAAAAAGAGGAGCCTAAAACCAGAATGACAACCTAGGAGAATTGACTCCAACAAGTTTAGCATCTAGGATAGGTAAGAAACAATTCAATAATCAGTGAGAGGGTGGAAAAAATCATTAAAAAGTCACTCAAAATGAAAGCTTTTTTGTTTCAAGCTAGAAAGCTCAAGAAAGGTTCACAGTTATTAGCTCCCAAGAAAATCTGATCTATGAAGAACAAGAAAGTCAATTCCTTTGAAACACACAGCTTCAATCTTGCAGCTTTTACCTGTCATAAATACCTTGAGTACTTTAAAGACTGTACAGGGGAGCTTACAACGCTCTGCAAGCACCATCCTTGATCTAATGACGGAACGAGAAAGAAGTCAGAGAATAAAAAATTACATACCTTGTGTTGTTCTATTGCATCTACCCACTGCTGTCTGTGGTCTGGGTCCTGAGCTCGGAGATACCAAACACTATCGTTCACGCTAATATCAAATCTGCATTCATCAAAGTCATGGGGCTGTGACAGAAGAGAGTGTAAAAGTAGCTAAAATTAGCAACATGATCAACATTACCTCACAGATTTTAACACTCAGACACTAATTAGAAAATCTAGTCCACATTGTCTTAAATTCATTCAAGATTTAAATTCTGTGTTATGCATCTGTCTCAAATAATGAATGTATACTCTCATAATGAAAAATGCCAGTCTACTGACATAGAAAGGCCTAATAGAAAAGTTTCATACATTCTTATTAAGTAGAATTTGCATAAATAAATTCCACACATGAATAAGTTCCACCTTACAAATACTTTGAAACAAATCCTTTAGCAAAATTTCTAGTATATAAGAAAATACACCTATATATATACATTTCAATTTCAAAGTAGGACAAAAGGCCATAAAGCTACTTTTATTAGTATTAATTTTAGATGGAATACATACATCACAACACAAAAATAGCAGGATAGAACCAGAAAAGTAGACTATAGCTAAATGACAAGTCAGAGCAGGAACTTAAGGAAGCTGCGACATCCTCTACCTCAACTGTTTTCACCATGAGTATTTCACAGATAATTGGGAGCCACATGCAATCCTCTCAAACATTTCCACTCAACTGCAGCTAACCTTCAGTTTACATGCCTTAAATACTAATAAGCTTCTACTAATGTATCAATGAAGCTGTTAAGGCAAGTACAGGGAAAGAAAACAATGATCTAATCTGCCCTGCACCACGACATTGTCAGTTCAAAGTTACTCCTCAAACATGCAACTGAGCCCACTATTCCCCACACTCTCCTTCACCTTGGAAAGCCATTCTTAAAGACACATAATACAGGTACAGCTGAATACCTCTTAGAACTTGAATACAAACCAAAAATACACATGAAAATTACTGTAGGAGGCTAACAGGCTCCAGGATTAAGGCTACTGACATGATCTGAAGGACCACAAATATTGATACCAAATACTAACAACAAGTCTATGCATGTTAGCAATATCCTTTACAACATATGGACCACTCTACCAATATGTTCATCTTGAAGTCTAAAGCACTGTGAATCACTCATGAAACGCTCCACAAAAGAAAACCTAGAAACAAGTCTCATTTATTGTCATGCACACCATTTCACTGTCAGAGAGAACTTTTTTCAGGGAATTTGGAAATCAGAAGCTACTTACACATAAAATAATCTTTTTTTTGCTTTTAATATACTAAGGAAGAAGCATAACAGAATTCAAACCACCAAATAAACAAAAATGAGCTAGAGAGAGTTTAATGGAAGTATATTAAAAAAACCAAAGTAAAGTTTAAAGCTTCACTTATTCAGTCAAGCATCTGAACTTAAGTTCAATTTAAAGAAATTTGAACTTCCCATAGGAAATATCTCCAGCAGCTGAAAAAAACTGACAATCAAACCAAACAACTGCAGCCATGAATTACCTAATACCTGACCATCTCAAGTTAACTAAATGCAAAAACTTTAAAAACTGGTTCTATATGCTGCTTTGCCTTCACAGAAACAGACAACATGGGGATGTAAGAAAGGACACGTGGTTGTTTGGCTCTGGCTGGATGCCCAGTGCCTAAAGCCTCTGTCACTTCCCTCCTCAGCTGAACAGGGGAGAGAGAATACAAAAGACTCATGAATTGAGATAAGGACAGGAAGAGATCACTCACCAATTTCTGCCACAGGGAAAACAGCCTTGACTCGGGGAAAACAGTTTAATTTATTACCAATCAAATCAGAGTAGAGTACTAACAAATAAAAAAACTAAAGGCATCCCACTCCTCCTTACCAGGCTCAATTTCACTACCTGTTTTCCTCTACTTCATTTCCTTAAGAATTGCAGAGCAACAGGGAATGGGAGTTGCAGTTAGTCCAAACATTGTCTTTGCCACTCCTTCCTCATGCTCTTTCCTTGCGCCAGTGTAAGGTCGCTCCCACAGGACGCAGACCTCTGTGATCTTCTCCGACATGGGTCCTTCCCAAGGAACAGCCTGGTCCAGCGTGAGTCTCCCACAGAGCCACAAGTCCTGCTAGTAAACCTGCTACAGCATGGGCTCCCTCTCTCCACAGGGCCACAGGGACTGCCAGGAGCCTGCTCCAGAACGGGTTACCCACAGGGTCACAGCCTCCACTGTGGCATGGGGCCCTCCACGGGCTACAAGTGGATCTCTGCTCCAACAATGGATGCTCATGGGCTGCAGGGAGACAAGCTGCTTTACCGTGGTCTTCCTCACAGGCTGCAGGGGAATCTCTGCTCTAGCACATGCCCATCTCTTCCCCCTCCTTCCTCACTGACCTTTGTGTCTGCACAGCTGTTGCTCTCACATAGTCTCAGCCCTCTCTCCCAGTCCCCACTGCACAGCAGATTTTATCCTTTCTTAAGTATGTTATCAGAGAGGCAATACACCATCATTACTGATTAGTTCAGTTTTGGCCCATCTTGGTGCCAGATAAAATTGGGTATGTGAAACATGGAGGCAATTTCTGGCATCTGCACACAGAAGCCACATCTGCACCCATCCCTGCTACCAGAACTTTGCCACATAAACCCAACACAGGACATCAAGTCTTCTAGTCCAGGTCCCTCTTCTTCAAACTGCATTTTCTATATTATTATATTATATAAGTAAAAGATGTTCACCTGCTTTAGAACAGCAAACTTGCCATGTCAATGTGTCAGGCTTACATGTCTGTTCCCAGTCACTCCTTTGACAGACTCTCATTTAGCCTTGTGGTGGGGGACATGCTTCTACAACAATTGAAGATATTCTGCAAAATCACCCCCCAAAAAAGTGTAGAAAGATGAGCTATCAAAGTTTTTCCTGACATGATAGCACCTTCCCCCTGCATCTCATCTCTAACCCAAACAACTTCTAAGGCAATTTAAGACTATCACCTCTGTTCTTTTCAAAGCCAGCTTTTTATACTCCCACTCTTTCCACGGCAGCTTTTAATATATTTGAAAATCCACGCCTTGCTTCTAAGACAGGGAAATGAAATGGTTTCCTTGAGGTCTAGCTAAAACTTTTAAACACTTTTCTGGGCCATTTACTGCATGCATACTTCTGTATTACCTGTAGTTAAGAGACTAGGCCATCTGTAGATATAGTTATAGGCTTGACCAGCCAGTCAAAGGAGGTGACTATCCCGCTCTGCTCTGCATCGGGGCAGTCTCACCTCAAGTCCTGAGAGCAGTTTCAGGCACCACAATATAAAAAATACAAAACTGTTAGCATGCGAAGGAGAGCCAAGAGGACAGTGAAGGGTCTGGAGGAGAAGCTGTATGAGGAGCAGCTGAGGTCACTTGGTCTGTTCAGCCTGGAGGAGACCTCACTGTGGTCTTCAACATCCTTGTGAGGGGAAGAGGAAGGGCAGGCACTTATCTCTTCACTCTCATGATCAGTGACAGGACTCGAAGAAACGGCATGATGCTGAGTCAGGGGAGGTTTAGATTGGATATCAGGAAAAAGTTTTTCACCCAGAGGGTGGCTGGGCACAGAAACAGGTCCCTAGAGACGTGGTCACAGCACCAAGCCTGACAGAGTTCAAGAAGCATTTGGACAATGCTCTCAGGCATGTGATGTCATTCTTGAGATGTGCTGTGCAGGGCCAGGAGTTGGACTTGATGATCCTGATGGGTTCCCTCCAACTCAGCATATTCTATGATTCTATAAATCAGGTCTAGGGCTATACTCAGCTCACCATGCAGTTCCACATTATAAAAAAACCAGCTGATCAGGTGGTCATGTTAGACCAAACTGTTTAAAGATAAGAAATAAAGGAAGTTAGGCAGGTGAGACATGATTTGCTCCTTACCTATTTAGCATCCTATAGTACATACTAATTGTCTATTTTCCATATTTTTGGCAAATGAAATAATTGTTTATCCTCCTTTTCCTTTTTTGATAACATGCTTCATTGTAAGAACTCTTCATTGTAAGAATTCTGAACATGAAAGACAAATAAAACACCTGAATTATGTGACCTGTTCTTTTCTTAACACAGACCAAATCAGGTTGTCATCGATTAACCCCCTTCTCAACCAGTATGGAGTTCACATTTCATTTTCATTGATAACTTGGCAGGCTTCTGTATGCAACTTTTTGGTATAATCTGTTACATTCTTCTCCCCACTGAGCTACAGACAAACTTCCTTGGCTTATGTCCAGCTGTAAGTATTTATATTGTTTTCTGTTGCTGCATCTAGCAAAGACTCCACAGAGTTATTCACAACTTTTCAGGTCTGTGCTTTATTCTTCTAACGTTCTCTTCAAGCTAGTTTAACTCTCTCCTTTATGCTTCCTGGAAGTTTTTCCATTTCACTTCACTTTCTTCCTGTAGACCTCAGCTCATTTAATTTAGATCTTGTTTCTTTTGAGGTTCACTGTTTCAAGCCTCGTGTTCACTTTTCTCCCCTTATGCTCAGAAGCTATTACAAAATGGTACAGTTCTTAGCCAGTCACATGACAGGGCCTTGGAAGAAAAAAAAAGGATTTTCATCTGTAACAAGTGCAGAGGCCAGGATATGTCCTAACAACCTGTCACAATCAAGATAAGGCAAGAAAGGGGAATGTTTTAGTTATGCAGGGAAGCAAGAAGCAAGTAGGAGTTCACTATCTATCCACAGGATTTAAAGCACCTTGGAGAACTTCAGTTGTGCCTTCCCACCCCGCAGCAGTCTCAAGCAGCATCTATACCTAAACTGAGAGGGCACTGGGGAATCAAACCCAGATCAACAAGATGCTTTGAATGGGGGCACCTGGAAACATTTATAGCATTTTCAAAGCCAAGTTGGATAGACTTAAGAATCTGCGGCACAGGCAACCTCTGTGTGTCCCAAGAGCTCCTTCCAGAGCCAGCATTGAAAAAAGAAAACCAAAGAAACCCCCAACAGCTAAATAATAATTCCATGCAAGAATATGCTTCAAGAAATAGGCCTCCAGCATACCTAAACACCCTTTCTGTACACCTTCTAAGCTTTCTTCCAAGGCACCTGCAGAGAAGCCTGCAGAAACAAAGGCAATTCCAAGTATTCCAGCACCCCAGATCTTTCCAAAACGAAGCGATACTAGCTCTTAAATTCTAAACAAGCAAGAACAGTTTACACAAAGAAACACTTACTTGGCTACAGTTACTGAGGAAGTCGCTAGCCAGCTCAGGTCTCATGAGTCATAGCTGACTGCATTCCCACAAAACCCTTCCTGCTATACAGCTGTCAAGCATGAGGTATTCATAAAACAAGCTTCATAGCAGTATCTGCTTGAAAAATACTGGTTCAGGTGCTTAAGGCAAATCACATAGGAAAGATTAAGTGTTTTTATATACTTCATAACCTTCAGGAGTACTCTGTAGGAAAAAAACCAAAACCAAACCTTGAATGAAGAAACTTTTGCTTGCTCTCTCACTACTCAAAATGGCGTTAATGGCATTTCATCTTTTCCCTACAGAGAAAATCCAGGGCAGTTCATAGCAGATACAACACAAGCCTGCATATTACAATTATTAAAGTGTGATTCTGCCACTATTTCCACTGCAGAACTAAAACTTATCTAAGCTGAAATTACTTTAAAATTTTGAAGGTTTTCTGTATTAAGAAAACCCTGAGCTGGGAACTAGGACACAAGACAAATAAAAGAGGCCTACAGAAAATAAAAACTACAGTTCTTTAGTTCTCAGACTTGGATGTCACTAGCATAAATTCAACAGAGGCTGTCATCTAGCTTAAGGTAAAACATGAAACCTGATGTTCCCTCCCTACTTCTCTTAGTGCAACTCAAACCAAATTAACAGAACCTCACATTTTTTTCCAAATAAGTTTGATTATGGTGTCAGCCAGAAGTTACTTAACTGAAAATTGAGAAAAATTCAAGCTTTCGCAATCAAACTTCAGGGTTTTTTTTCTTTAAAAAAATGGCCTGTACATATATGCCTTTTATCAGAGTACTTAATGCTATTAAAAATGCTAATTCTCAGCTTTTAAGGAAAAACATTTCCTTCTCTAAGTAAAACTGACTTAAGTGTTTTGCATGTATGTCATTGATGCAAATGCTGTAACCTAAACCTAGAGATTTTTTTTTTTGCATGTTACATGTATAGGGACAAACCACCCTCCAATCACTTCCACTTCAAATACAAGTTGGTGCATTCTGCTTTTGCTTCATCTAATAAGGAAGTACTGAAACACCACCTTACAAGCATCTTCACATTAATAGGCCTGTAAATCTTTTAAAGTTAGCAGACTTCCCCAGCTGCAACTTAAATACCTCTTATACAAGTAGACATGGAAATTTATAACCTGGAAAACAAGATGCAAGCCAGACTATCACAACCAGTTTCCCAGCTCAAGAGAGCTGAACACAGAATCTTTCCCATATGAACAATGTCACTGTCCTGTAATGCAAGGCACAATTTATCTACTGGTTAGTTTATCTACCATTCCCAAGGAATTCAGGAAAAAGCATCCCTTTTGCACTGTTCCTCAACTTCCTGAAATCCTTCAGTTACAAAGTACCTGAACAAACTACCACTTCCTACACACACACCCCCCAAGCATTCAGAGCAGTTACCACGAATCTACAGATCTGCTTATTTGTTCTCATAGATCATTCAATAGGTTCTGGACCTGGATATATTCACTCAAATGCCCCAAATACCTCTATCCTCTCAAGTTTCCAACAGGAAATACAAAAGATCATTCCAGGATAATACAGATAGGGCAAGAAAGAACAGAGGAGCACAAGCAATCATCAGAATACAATAAATTGCATCTATAATATTGTATTACTTTTGGAACAGACAGAAGTTCAAAAGAGGACTGTATTCACACAAGCAAGAGAACCTCCTCACAACAGGAAGAAGCAAACTGGACAAAGGGAGAGATGTACTTGTGATAATCTAGGATGCTATGAACAAAAACAGTATCCTATGTAAAAAGAGAGAAGGCATAACATATGATGAGCTATAGAAATACGATGCTGAGCGCCTTAAAAAGTGTCTGATGGAATATAAAAGGGTAAGCAATGTAATGTAGCAGGTAACAAGATGAAATAAAGAAAAGTTAAAAAAAACCTCTTCATGATTTTCAGAAAGCATCATGTATCAAAATAAGAAAAACACTGCAGTTACTGAGAAGTGAGGCAAAAACCAAAGTACATACTTTAACAGTGGGAGTACAGGAAAAAGAGAACCTATTTGATTCCAGAAATGAATACATTCTGCAGGTACCTATGTTGAGGTGCTAACAAAAACCCAAAGATAAAAAGTTTACTTGAAGATTTATGCTGTGTGACTGAAGGAATTAGTTTTAAAAGCACACACAAAAATTGCTTTTCAGCTCCCATGTAAAACCAGTTTGGAATTGGCAAAGGTTGCAATTATTTAACTAGAGAAAAGCAAGTAAAAAATCTCAGGCAAGTTTCAAAAATTGCATGTCTTAAAACAATTTTTTGAAAGTATTTAATTCATGAGAGATGCAAATTGTGAAGAAATTATGTGCCCTGCCTGCAAAATGGCTGAAAACATGCTAACTTACAAAAAAACATTGAACAGAAAGACGTACCACTGAGATTTTAAAGTTGCATTCTAGATGGTGAATAGTACTTAAAATCATCAGTCGAAAAACCCTATCAGCTGAATCACAATATGTGTTTTACCAAATATTATTATGCTTGGTTAGGATCTTACCAGACAAGACAGGTCTACAAAACACTGACTTCTGTGCCCTATTAAGTACTAGGGAGAAGTATTTTTCAAGTTAGTGTATTCTTTCTGGAGTCACTGAAAAGCTCATACGTCAAGATAAGGACCCAAGGGAGATCACCCACCTACTGCCAGCACAGTCAGATTCGACTTAGAGAAAACTGACATAACCTATTGCCAATTAAAGTTGGATGGCAAGAAACAAGACAAAACTAAAAACACAGGTACAGGGGGATGGGGAATGAGGGCTGTGGTAGGTTGGTAACACTTCAACTCTGCCACTCTTCCTCATGCTCTTCACTTCCTCCAGCAAGGATCTTCTCCATCACTGCAGTTCTTCAGGGTAAACCTGTTCCAGTATGGGGTCTTTGGAGCCTGCAGTCTCTATCAGGACATATCCAGCTGCCATGGTTGGGTCCTACACAGATTGCAATGTGGTAATCTGGTCTGGTGTGGTCCTCTACAGAGAGTACACAAAAATGCCTGCACAGTGCTCTCCTCGGCAGGCTGCAGGGGATCTCTGCTCTGCCCTCACAGCTGTTTCTCACACCATTTCCTCACTTCTCCCTTTCTCACACAATGCTGACCAGCATTTTTGCCCTTTAACTATGTTTACCTCGAGGTGTCACCACAGTGGCTGAGGGGCTCAGCTGTGCCTTGCGCTGCGTCTGCTGAAGTTGACTGAAGCCAACCGTGCTCTTTGCAGGACAACCTGGAGTCTCCTCACAGAGGCTGCACGGCAGACCCCAGCCCCACCATGTACACTCCGTGCAATCCTAGAAGTTCATCAAGATCCTTCTGTCACTATGACTTACTTTTGAAGACACTTGGCTTTAGAAGTATAAACATTGAAGTTACCAAAGTCATTAATTATGCAATTTTTTAATATCAGTATCTATCCTAGATCTAAGGCTCAGGATGGAACAACTCAAATAAAGCATTATACTTCATTGTTTATAATGCATTTTATTAAAAATGTCCTGAAGTCCTAAAGGACACTGCAAGTTCTCATTCCCTTTATTTTTGCCCCCTGCTGTCCTAAGAAAAACCAAGTAGGTCCACGCATCTGGGAAATGAGGGCCTACCAAGAGTCACAACACAAAATTCTGGTTTCTCTGTGTTCTAAAATCCAGGCAAAATCTAACAGAAAGACTGGACTATGAGGTCTTGCTTTGCCTTGTTGTTATTCTTGAGTAATAAGAACCAACATTTTAGTTACATTGGATGGATGGATGGATGTTTTTGTGTTTTTTTACATTTATTTGCACTGTATTTTGGGGGGTTTTTTTAATGACAGTATAGGAAAATCTTATTGCAAGCAAGCAAGTAGAAAACAGAGCTCAATGCCTACTGAAAGTGATAAACCTTTAGGGGCAAAATATGGGATATCTAGTTGCTTGTTCATTACCACACTAAAAAGAAAACTTTCTCATAATGGCACATTTGCACATGTAGGAAAAAACATATCAAGAAAATAGACTTAAAAATATAAAAGTCTATCAAATGTTTTTACATTGTTTGCAACTACACAAATATTCTACCTCAGGTCTTTAGTCAGGATATTTTCTTTTCAAAATGCCTTTCAACACTTACTTTTCTTTTAAATAAGAATCTTATCTTTCCAAAACCTAGCTAAAGTAGAGGCCAGTGAAAGCAGAAGCATGATAAGCAGAATTTAAAGTTAGTTTGCTAGCATGCTATGCAAATTTAAAATTAGCTTCGTTTAATCCATTGCCAAGAAACTCTCATTGGAGAATCACCCTTTTAAGTCTGGACCAAGTATATATTTTATGTTACTTTAGCAGTGAAACCTCATTTAAAATTTGAAACCTACAGTTCTCAAGTATAAACCTGATCAATCTGGTTTTCTGTACACCTGCTGAAGATATTCAGATGCATAACTGATCTCATAAAAACAACTACCAGACTTTTTCCAAGGAATCATCTATCTTACAGGACATTGCTTTTTTAATTAGTATTTTATAAAATAATTTCCCTGTTAATAAAGTGGAATTAGTATGTAGTATCAAGTCATGCTGTGTTGTTCTATATGTAAATATACCTCTGACACCGGTATTGTCAACTGCCTACTGAAAAAAACAATTACTTGCAATAGTGTATAGTGTATAACAAATAATGTATAACAAATGTGCACTTGAATTGTCTGCTAAACTTTAGTCAAAGACATGGAATGGCACTGTGTTACTAGAAGAAATAGGGCAAGACTGAAATAGTTTTAAACCAGCATGTATATGCAGCTGTCACCTTAAATGATCTACTAGTGACTATGGACACATGTAAAAGCTCCACGGATTTGTCATTTGGTATTAACAGATTTAGATACACACTGAGGGAAATCAGGATACAACTAATGGACCTGTTCTGTTTGAACACAGTCTGAAGAACTAGAAACTTGGTCTAACTCATAAAACTTGCCTTTAGAGCTATCTAATGACTCCAGGTTATGGTATACTGGAAATGGAAGCATACATGTTATTGCTTTGGTGCATACCAACTCAAAGAACTGAGTCCCCTGAATACAAATTTGTATGGTATGTCTCAGGTTTCTACTTGGAGCAAAATGTTTGCATTATCCACCAACAACATGCAGCAGTCATGGAAAAAAAAAAAACCCAAACAGAATTATACTACAGAAGACCATCAGGCTAGAATTGATTAGAAATCATGAAGTTAAACTTCTTAGAAATCCCATCATATACCGCAAGAAGCTAGTTATTGATTAGGCAGGAAGCCAAGCAACTCTCTATCAACTTTAGAGAATGAAAAAACAGTCTGAGCCACTTTTTTTAAAGTTTACTTTTACTGGACAGTCAAATATAGGAGCAGGAATCACACACACACTGCTGCACACCTAACATAACTATATGTGTATTGATTAGCTTTGTAGTATCTCAAATGATACACTGCAGTGTGGCAGAGAAAACCGAAATTTCTCACATATACCAGTGGCAACAGAACAATATGGATTTCACAAGAAAACCATGAGCAAGTATCCAGAGAAGGTATTTTACCCTAAGAGAAATGTCATACTTCACAGGACTACGTTGAGCTCAGAGAGAGAGTAGAGCATTCTGGACTTAGGTTCATGGTGATGAGAACAGAAATTCCCATTCTAGGACATCAGCAGCATTGCAGCTAGAACAGAGGCCAGCTGTAGCTGTGAAAGCAGCACACTAAGACTTAAGATTAGCTTGGTGTGCATCCAAACATAAGCAACTTAACACAGTACAACTGTATAAGCATTTCTATAAATGCAGTGTTAACATTATTAGCAACAGAACTTATGCTAACTATGCAAGTCCCAGCTCTCATCTGTAAGGCTCATTATTAACCTGTTATGAAAACTGGCTCTATAAACTAGACCTTGGTACCAGGTGTCTCTTGTTATGATATACAATTTAAGCATGAGAAATCAAAGACCTTGAAACTATGGACACACATGAAAAGCAGAGGCCACAAAACCATTAACAATTCCCTCATGGTCAAATATTGGTCAGTGAAAACATACAACCCCCAGAGCTGGGAAGGCTGGTTTTGCTGTTGGTAGGAAAACCTACTCAAAAGAAAAAACCTGAAAGCAGAGCAACAGGGCAAGGAAGCAACAAGGCTGCAGCCTGGGAAAGGAACACCTCTCCAGCATCACATGACATGCAGTTCAGGGTCAGGTGTCTCATTCATTTTATAAGATGGTTACAGAAGATCCTAATTTGGGTGTATGTGTGCTTTGGGAAATGATGCCTACTTCAATTCTGTACCTGTCTTGTCATCGACCTCTTCCCATCCCCTACTGAAAGGCTCCTCAATTTGGTTACCTTCACTTCAGCAACTAGGACCACCAAGAACAAAGACATCAGACTAGCAGTACGGTACTGTCTACATACTACTGCATAGTTGCAGCTAATTTAGGATATAAGTAAGATATAAGACTGACTGCTTTGAATATGTAATGATAATGGTGTGTAAGAACTGCAGTACAGCAATAATTAACAATGTGTAAGAACTAATTAAAAGTACAAGGCATCTTACTAATGAATGTCAGCCTAAAAGCTTTCATTCTGAAGTTTAAAATTGACCTGAATTGTCAGTCTAAACCTTCCCATCCTAGCTACCTCCAATTCCTATAAATATATATATATGTGCATTTGAATACATATATATCTATATAAGCACACATAATTGGTTTTGAAAGAGCTGAAAAAGAGAGCTTAAGAAAAAGAGCAACATTTGTCCTTATAAGGCAGCAACTTAAAAAGCTTTAAGAATATATTAGACACCAGTTACAATACAATCTCAGTCAAGTACCTAGAGACCTGGAGTAGTAAATTCTCTTCCAACTGGTCCTCAACTCAGGAATGGTGGACTTCAATTGAGAGGAAACACACAAACGGATTTAAGAAGTGGCTGAAGTTAGTCAGACTACTTGGTCTAATTCACATTAATTATAATTCACCAGGAACAAGGGAAAATAGCAACTAAAGCATATGCCTAAAGGAGGAGGCAAGAAGGTGGCAGGAGAAGAAAATAACATTCAAGCAGTCATCTACGACAAACTATTTTGAATGTATGAACAGAAAGGCTGGTTAAGTTAGCTACTTCAGGAAGCAACTGAAAAAGAGATGGCTGGGTGCAGCTGCATATTAGTAGAGAAAAAGTATTCAGACCTTTTAACCTAGTATTCTGTGAATGCATATCCAAAAGTGAGGTTTAATACTGTACATATCCTCAACAGAGCTGTTGAAAACGTCATCAGTGGCAATCACAAGACACATCAGATAATCAACAGCAAGTTGCCTAGGAGGACTATTGAGCAACGCTACAGCCCTGGTGGTGGTGACATATGAACCAACTGTATCCATGAACAAGAAATCAACTATAAATCAATCATGAAAATACACAGAAATTCATATTGAGCAAGAATAAGGATTGCAAACACCATAGAAAAATTTGCTGAGTTATAAAATCATAGCTTTAATACCTAAACAAACAGAAGCTATTTAAGACTTGGTATAGCATCTGTGAGAAATGCTCCACAGCATGAAATTGCTCCAATATAAACTACAGGCAGGAATTATGACCCTGAAGTAGATGTCAAATAATGAACAGTGTTAGAATTCAATTATCTTAATAAAAAGTAATGTGGGGGAATAATATTCTCACTGATAACAAGATGACGGAAGTACTGCTGGATTACAGCCCTAATTCAAGTGTGTGGCAACACATGATTATATTCAAGTACTAAAAACTAATTCCTTAGCAGTATTAAATATAACTAATATATTTGGTTAATACACATTGAAGATTTTTATTTACATCTTAATCATTATGGAATCTTCATCACAGTACAAAGTACATCACATCAAAGTACTTAATTTCTTCAATACACAGTAATCATCCATTTCTCCAGCATGTCAAATAATTGTTTTTTCCTTGACAAGGATATTAGCACTTTAGAGCACTTCAATATACACACACATTTTTACTTCACATCAACCCATCAATGGCTTATTCAGATAACTCAGAGGCATATACAAATTTGTACAGAGGGTGTGAATGCTAAAACTAATTGTCCCGGAGAATCCTGTATTTCAAACAACTTCTGCATGCTGCCAGCAGCAGCCCAGAGTCATTATCTCCTAAGTATTTACCCCCTTTCTCTTCCTCACTCTCCTGTTCTTCTTCAGCATTTTCCTCTCCAGAACAGAATTACCTCAGGCCTTTCACACGAGTAACTATTCATAACCATGCAGATATTTAGAATATCGATTTCCCATTTAGCCAAGATCTACCACTCTGGATTTAGCTACTTGAGACACATACCAAAGTCTAACAGTACTAACTGTCCCATGTCCTAAATAAACCCCTACCTAGTTAGGGCTTGTATTATATGTCTTAGTTTTCTCAGGTCATCTTTTTAGTAGCAATTAAGGCTGAGGAGGCACTTCATCAAATTACAGAAAATTAATGATTCAATTAAATGCTCATCACGTCATACTAAAATAGATTGTTTTCCAACCTCAGACAGCTGGAAACAGTATTCCCCCAAGCAATTAGCAATTACTACAGATTTACTGCTAGTGTTTCTGCCCAGAGAATGGACTTCTAGGTTAGCTTTTTTAATAAAAGCTTTCACCAACAAAAACCTATCAGTTCCCATACAACTTGACTAGCACTAATCTGGATCAAACACATCAGCATTCCTTTATCATAAGCAGATATGTTAGCAAGGTCAAATTCTTGGAGCAGTAGCTAGAAAAGAAAGCAAATCCAAACTTTATTCACATTAGTTCTCCAAGTGGTCCACTTCTATACACTACCACACCAAGTCCAAATAGTGCTACATTGCACATTGAATAAAATGTAAAACAAACACATCAATATACTCTTAATGTCAAGGTGAATTTTTGAAAGTCTATTTTGCAAGACATGATTCTTCATGCTATTATTTGTCTAGCACTGACATCTCCTTCGATCAAAACCAGACATCTTTATTCTAAAACTTAGAGGTTTGTAAGGCTTGAAGTTTCTGTGAAAAAAACTGTAATAGGATGGTTCTGCATCTGTTTTAATTGACAAATGAATGAAGCATCTTCTGTTGACTTGCCAATCTATTTTTAAAAATGTCAATCTGCATTCCTCTCACAAGTGCCCAATTATTAATGGTGGTCACTATCATAATATAAATAAAACAGAAATATTACTAGACTGAGGAAAGGCGGCTGTTCAACTAACTTTATCTTTAAAAAGTGGAGTAAGTTTTTTATTTTCAGTGGCTGATTACTGGAAACAAACATGTCACTCTCTCTTCAGACTATATATAATGAAATGAGAAGTTTAAAATTGATAACTGACAGTTTAGCTCTTTCATGTACAGTGTTCTGGTTCTTTTTGTAAACTGAAACTAACACATGTTTATATCTGCCCTAATTTATAAAATGAACATTTATGAAGTTTTTTTTACAACAGCATTTTACTACTACTTAGGGGGGTAAAAAAGCTAAGACAATTCACTAAGATGTCCCTCAGACAGACATCAGTTTTCTATCTTCGTGCTTGTCCTGAGCTCCAGATATTCACAATAGATACTCAAAATCCCCACCTTTCAGGAGTTCATTCTGAAGATAAATGGCTTGCTTGCAATTTGTATATTAATATAAAACATGATTACAGTCTTCAGTAATCAACTGTGCTTTCCAATTACTGTTTCTGGAAGAAAAAAGCCCAACAAACTGGTTTACTTGAAAGTATCTCCACTATGCACCCCGAATTTATTGCTCAGTCCTGGTTCAGGCATTTCCACAGAGCTGTCTAATCATCTTTTTACAATACAATAAAAACGAAGTATTCTTAAAACTCCAAACTAATAACTAACAGTGAATTTCCATGAAGATTTTGATATGCATATACATTGTGGCAGTATAACCAAAACCAACGAAAACCATTCCATCACAGCTATCACATTTTGTTTAAGCAACCAAACCAAGAAGTTTTTCTACATCAGCAATACACCAGGAAGATTAATATCAACCACTGGATTAAATCAACAGGCAAAAATACATTCCATCTGTAGAAACGTTGAAGTTATAAATTAGAGCATAAGCTTCTGGAACTCTTCCTGTGTAGGCAGTCACCTCCAGTGACAAAAAATACAAAGCTCACACACAGCTGAGTTTAAGCATTCTTAAAATTTTATCCAGCATGACATTTCTCTAAGTATTTTTCAAGATCATCCACATGGATCCATGCAGAAGAGATATCCTGACAAGGCAAAAACTTTCTGAAAAAAACCTAGAATTCATCAGATAAACACTTTGTTTTTAAGAATTTATAAAGAGATTTGAGAACCTATTAACATAAGTTATTACCATGATTAAATTAGTACTGGCCTTTCTGTGAGACTGCCTGAAGTAGAGGGCACAGCATACCATGTTATTCTTGACTTATCACGCTGTGACTACATGAATTAGTGCAAGTCACTCTGTACAACAGTGGGGATGGCACTATAAGAACAGACACAGTAATCAAGGCAAAGATAGCACAGGCTGATATACCAGTTTGCCTGGAAGTTGGACTTACAGCTCTACAGAGCAATTTTTGTTCTTTTAATAACAGACCCTAGACCTTCCAACTCAAAAACTAGTCCCAGGGATCCAACCTTACAAGACTGCTGTGAACATCCATTCTTAATCATGTGCACAGAATTCCCCATTGGAAGTTTGACTTTAGGAATGGAAGAACTGTGAAGCTTTAAAATAAAGAAGGCTATCTTTAATAAGGACCAACTTGCAGTGACAACCACCAACAGCAGTAATTTAGTATGCCCAGGCTAGATTAATATAACAAAGTTTAAGTTTGTCCATATATGAACTTTTCATAATATCCATGATTTCTTCTCACCCACTGATCACACAGCAAAACTTTTATCTTGAGTTTCAGACTCCAACCTGTTATAAACCAATTAAACATCTTTGAAGTGTTTTCTTATCTGGATTAAAGCAACTCAGCATCATATATTGACTTTAATTGCTCTTCCCTAAATTTAATTCACATGAACTTCATTACTTGAAGTAATCCAGTGAGTATACAATAAATATGTCTCCGTAAGTCCACTATTCCAGAAAAATCAGCTTTTTTTTCTGTGCCAGTAGTTAATATAGCAATTAGTTCAACCAGATCCCATATTTTTCATTCAATTAAAGACTACTGTCACAAGACCATACCTGTTCTGGAGCTATGACAATATAATTCTGTACTTGAAACACCTGAAAAGGCTATGCCAATAAGCTAATTTAACTAGTCTTCTTTCATTAAAGGGGAGAGATGAGTGTCTTACAAAATATCCCTGTAGAATTATCTATCAATCCCTACCCAATGCAATACAAAGGACAAAATGAGCAGAAGCAAGTGTGAGTCTCCGCATACAACACTAATGTCTCAATTAATACTATGACTTACAATTAGACTGATTTTCATTGCTGAAAGTACAGCAAGACTACTCAGTGACAGCACCTTTCCAAATTCATGCTTATACATCAAGAGAATGTGGACATTCTATAATACTAGTAGAATGAATTACGCACAGAAAATCATTACATTCCCCACTGGATTCAAACAACCATACCTAAGCTGAGTGTCTGAAAGAAAGCTTCATGAAAATCCAACCACCCTTTTCTACAAGGAAACATTTCAGCCATCAACACCATCTCACACTACTCATGTCCCACATCACACTGAAGGAAACCTTACTGAAACACAACAGGTTAGGATAGAAGTAGTCAATATGTATGACTCTGGATCAGCAAGCCCAAGGGAAGCTGAGCTTACAGTATAGTGAAATATTGAGAAATATTCAAGATTAATATCTCAACTAAATCAATTCAGTGCAGATAAACATTAAGCCAGTAAGAAACCTGACTTCCCCACCTCACCAAAGTAATCACAAGTTATACAAAATAGTAAATTCCACTGTCAGCAAAGGTGATTTTCACACCTTATCATTTCAACACTTATTTTATGAGCTATTGGTGTTCTCCTACGCATTTAAATACATGCTAGAAATCTTATAGTTAGTGAAGACATTACAAAGATAGAAAAGTAAGTATCAACTATGTACCTCAAGGAGAATATTTTACACATTTACCTTTGAGCATAATAGATTTTCAATTGAAAACACTAGTTTAAAAAACATAATATTCAATTTGCTCCTAAACAACTATCAAACTAGAAGCACCGATGCTAAAACTCTGGCTTAGAAGTATAACTTCTGAAAAAATAAAGAGATAGAATAATTGCAGGACAGTTTCAAAAGGGTATTTCCATATCCTAGAGACAAGAAATGATTCAATAGTATTCCTGAACCTCTAAAACTTACCCAACAACAATTTTACTTGCAGCTAGAAATAAGTAACAGGAATTTACTAGCTTTCAGGGATGCCATCTAAAACTACAATCAAACAGTTGAACTGTCAAATACCACTCACAAACCATGAGCCTGAATGAAAATGGTACAACAAAAGTATCAGATTAACCCTTAGAATTGTGGCCACTTTTAATTCTTTATATATTCAAGATGTTCAAGAACTTGAAATTAAATGCAGCAATTCAACTCCAAGTTAACAGATGTAATAAGTGCAAGAGAGAAGAAGAAAAAAGTTGCCTCTAAGAAGTTTCACTGTAACACACATTCTAGTCAGAAGACTTGCTCACCAGCTTCCCTTTATAAACTGCAATGTATCAAAACATTCCAGCAGCAGTGGCAGTATCACTACGACCTCTCACGCCACCACAACTGGAATTCAGGCTGCTGAGATGTGCTCTGGAGATTGCTTCCAAGATGTCCTTTGACTAGCTCCTTGCCACCACGTTCCTGTCTCTGCCAGGTTGGCAAGCTAAGCTCTTACTAGTGAACTTGAGAGCTTTTTAGAGGTCCTGATCTCAGGCTCAACAGACTGCCACAAGTACACCTAAGTCAGAACTTCTAGAGACTGTTGTTGTGCACAATAAGTTCCTGATTAAGTCGCATATGAGAAAATTTTAGAAGCTCAAAGAGTTCAAAAAAATAGTTTAAAATACATTACATGATCTGTTTAAAATTTTAGATGACCACAATATTTGTCAGACATCTAAATATAAAAATCTCCTCTTCACAAACTTTTCTCCAAAATTGATGTAATCAATCCAGTCTTTTTTTTTTTTCAAACCAAGATGTGTTTAATAAAATTCTATGTGTAAGGTGATTATTACTAAGGAAGAATACTTATTTGTCATCCTTAATTCAGCTTGAAAAAAACTGCACATATTTGGTGGAATAAGAACATAAATGCTAAGATTTAACACCACTACTCTAGGAATTAATGTGCTACATGGAAGTCCAGCTATTTTAATCTAAATCACATAACTGGACTGACTATTTAACAGTATTGAAGAAAGACTACATGCTTTTTGACAAGTATTACTCATAACGCATATCATAATTCTGAAATTAAAAAAAAGCAGATTCTTTATCTTCTAAGACCAATTCATCTTTGTGAGATTTCACAGAATCATGAAGGTTGAAAAAAACCTCTAATGTCATCAAGTCCAACTGTCAACCCAGCACCACCACCCCATTCACCATTAAACCATGTCACCAAGTGCCATATCCATGCTTTTTTTAACACTTGTAGGAATGGTGAGTCCACCACTGCCCTGGGCACCCTGTTTCAATGTTTTGCTACCCCTTCTATGAAGCATTTTTATCTAATGTCTAACCTAAATCTCCCCTGGCACAACTTAAGGGCATTTACTCTCATCCTGGCACTTCTTATGGGGCAGAAAAGACTGAAACACACCTTGATACAACCTTCTTTCAGGTAGTTGTAGAGGGCAATAAGGCCTCCCCTCAGCCTCCTTTTCTCCAGGCTAAACAATCCCAGTGCCCTCAGCCACTCCTCATAATACTTGTGCTCATGTATACACAGGCTCTTTGTTCTTATAGTTTATTCTGAATCTTCTTTTAGCATTAGACTAAAAGAGCAACACACTAACTTGTTCAGAGAAGGAACTCTGTAAAAACATTTTCTTTTGGAAACCTTCTACAGAGTCATGTTCAGAAGTATAGTCAAAGAACCACTACCCTCTCTCTCTCTAGGGCAAAGGCTGTGAAGGATGGTACTCCTCTGGGAAGTTGGTCTGGGGTCTTAAAATGACCCACAGAAAAAACTCTGCAGCCTTCAGAGGCAGACAGTATCTCTACCCACAAAACCCTCTAACGTAAGAAAAGAAAAGCTGCTTGCCAAAGCTGCAAATGAAAATAGTTTGTTTTCATATTAGGAATTCCTTGCCCTGCTCCAGAGTGTTTCACTGATACCACTTGCATAAAATAGATGGCCTGATAGAATTTGCCATAGCTGTGTTTGCTTTCACCAGATACAAATATATAACACCTCAAAACATGAATGATGGCAAAAATGAAACAGTACTTACTGTAATCTCAGCCTTGCTCAGACAGATAGAGCCTCTGCAGCCATATTCTGTTTCATCTTCAGACTTGTAATAACTGAGTGTGTTGCTTTTCAGAACTACCCATCGATCCTGCCACCCATGAATGTAGTTGGTCCACTGCAAAAAAATTTCCAGAAATCAGCTAACAGAAAGAGGACAATAAAAGAAGTATGATGGCTGTTTTCCAGGCATTCGAGCACCCGAACCAAAAGATAAGATTTTTATAAATTCTTCCCAAAACCTTTCTGCTCAGAATTCCTAGAATAATTTTACAAACTCCTAAAGGTACAAAAATTCAGTTGTTTCAAAGGGTCAATAGGACGACAGATGTCGGAACTACAACTGCATGGCCAAGGCCAGTTAAAATAAAGGTAATAAACATACTGATAACACAACTTGAGGAAAGCAGGGGAGGGGGAAAATCCAACAGTAACGACTGAGGTGAGTTTAGGCATCTGATTTTAAATCTGGAGCTAGGCCAAAAGACTTAAGTGGAACACAGAATAATTTATTTTTAATAAAAATCATATAAAGTTCCCTTCATATAAATACAAACATGCCATTAACCCACAGTAGAGTGAGTAACTACTGTAGTGCCTAGAGGAATCAGTGCTTTATCAGTTTAATATTGCCCATAGATACTGCTTTAGGTTTTAATTCTAACTACTTTCACTAAGAAACTTGCTGATCAGCAGACATCCAATCATGTTTTTGCTATTCAGATTTTTCTAGGGACTCCACATTCACACATGGAATAAAACCAATATTCCAGGAACAAATTCTGGATTAATTCTAGAAATATCTAGTAAGAAGTGACCGGAAGTTCTTATTACTAATCTTATATTTGCAACATCTTCCTGACTGCCCTTTGTGGAATCGTATGCACTTCATAAACTCATATGACACTGCTAGAAAATCAGGACTACCCTATAATTCTGAAAATACACTGGTACTTATTCATCAATCATGGTTCAAATATTATAAATTTGATAAAAATAGAAACAAAAGCATTGAAAACAATCTTATAACACAAGCATTTCTTAGGTTATGATAAATATTCTTTGATGAAAAGCTCTGAGAAGTAAGCTCTTATTAGCATTTAAGTCTAACCATTATTCATCATTTTGTAATTAAAAAAATAAGGGGGGAAAGTCAACTAAGTCTTGCTTCCACTTCATATTATGTACATTAGTTAATGTATATTCCATAATTACACATTAACTAAAGTAAGAAGATGATGAGGTCTAAGGAAAAAAATTATAGCCGAGAAATTCCTAAAAATTTTCAAATGTAGGCAAGACCTTGATTTGCTCTCCAAACATAAAGCCCTTATCCATCTCTTAATACATCTAATTGATAAGTTCAGCATTACTTAAAGAAAGCCTCAAGTGTGCTTACTGCACGAACTGGTATCATAAGTGGCCACAGAAGTATATTATTTCCTGTCTTCCTCTTTTCCTATCTCTCACGTTCCAAACTCCGCCCAAGATGTGAAAGGCAGAGTCCAAAGTTACGTTGGGGAAAAAAAACCCAAGGCAACGCACCTTTCTTGCTTTGAAAAAGTTAAGAGAAACGAATACAGCAGTGACTCTTGCATTTGCTGTTGCAATCAAAGCTTGCTGTTGCAATCCAAATACACCATGAATTAAGAGACTCCTTAAACTATACTTGGGTAGGCACGAACTTTTGGCAGAGAAAAGACCAGTGTTTTTCCAAGCCTCTAGATTCTTGTGCTTCATGAAAGACTCTTCCACACTAAGTTCTTTCTTTGTATCCACCTTAAAATCATTAGCAGGAAACACAATGGAAAAAAGCCTAGAGTTTTGAAACATTTCAAGAGACAAGCAGGATGTACTTCTAACAAGTTTCTCTCACCAGATTACTCCATTTCCTTCAAAGCCTTTCTCTTTACTGAAGGGCAGAACTACTGAAACACTACTAAGTGACAGTAGTAAGACAAAGGCAACTGCAGCCTACTTCTATGATTTTAGAACTTAATTATACACAGTAAATTATTAAAAATAGATATTTCCTTAGTAGAAAGTTCTGTGTGCTACCATTTCAGTTTAATTAATCTCAATTATTACTGAAGTATCAGCTAACGGAAGGTAACCTTATCCCTCAAACATATTCACTGTGACAGGTTTTGCTATACTTGACTATTCAGATTAAATTCTATGTTCTCACGGGAAAGACAGTCTCTGCTACACTCAGCATAACCATTCAGAAAAATAAAAAGTTTGCACATATCTAAGATACAGAATGTCTGAAGCCATAGCTTCACTGGCTACGCCAGTGAGACATAGCACCTGGACTTTGTATTTAATTTGCTAACATAAAAATTAATTACATCCCACAAATTGCATCCCTTCTAACAATGGAAGCATCTTACCTAAGGAAAACTTTGCTGTGAAAAAAACTCGAAGAAAACAACAAAACTACACCAAACGTAAATCTCACATTGTAACTGCTCTAACACCATCTCACACCGTCTCATCCCCTCCCTTCCCCATCCACTATCATATAAGAAAATCTTACAAATGAAAGCAGAAATCCTTCTTTTCTCCTAATCATTTATCTTATTTCTGGGATTAGAAACATTTTCAGGCTGGAAGGCGTTCACGAAGTCCCTCACAATAAGCCGAGTGGGAGCTCAGTTATAGCTATTTTCTATGCATCCAGGGCACTTTAAGATCTCTGTATCCTGGCGTCCTGCGTTGGCTTATGCCCAACCTTATCGTGTAGGACAGGAAAAAAAATTCAGAACACAGTGCTTTAATCCTACAGATATTTCAACATTATTCTGAATATACTTTCTGTAATAATAATAATAATAATTTTTAAAATCTGCATTCAAACTTAGTAATTTAATATTCAACTTCAAAGTACTATTGAAAATAAAATTTCCAAGTATCAACCAAAACATACTTAGAAGTCACCTCATTTCCAGCTATAAGAGAATATACTTATGGTTATTTTTAAAAGGGGAAACAAGCCGTAGGGCCATTTTCCTTTTCCGCTCTTCCCGTTATCTCTTGCTGCAAGAGTGTTTGAATGCCCTGTCTTGATACTTGCACTAAAAGCCGTGCCCGCTCCCTAGGAGCCCCCACTGGCTGCCGGTGCCTTCGGGAACTCCCGGGCTGCCGCGACACCCAGGCCCGCTGCCGCTCGGGCCGGAGCCCGAGTCGCGGGGGAGACGCCCTCCCAGCGCGACTGCCCGGAACCCCGCGACGGGCGGCCGGCGGACTCGGAGGGCGGCGGGGTCCGCGGGTTTGCCCGAGAAAGGGGTTTCCCGGGCGCGGGGGTCGGCGGGGCTGAGGGAGAGGTCGCCCGGCGCTGCCGCGGCTCTGCCTGGCAGCGGCTCTGCCGTCAGGTGGCGGCTGCCCCAGCCGTGCCAGCGCCGCCCGCCAAGCCGCCCGGCCCCCCCGCCACCGGGCCCCTCGGCCCGATCCCCCAGGGCGCTCGGGGCTGACAGCGAGGAGGGTGGGGGCGGCAGGGCGCAGGAAGCGGGTAGAGGCGCCTTACCTTGCTGAGCACCCCGCAGAGCTCAACAGGCAGCCCGAGCTCGGTCTCGGGGTCCTCCTCGGAGCCGGAGGAATTCCAGCTCTGATTGTCCGACATGGAGACCGGAGCCGCAGCCACCGCCGAGCTGGGAAAGAGCCGGAGCGGCCCCCGCCCACAGCAGCCTCCTCCTCCTGCAGAAGGGACCGGAGCGCCGGGCTCTACCCGAGTGGGCGCCACCACCGAGCGCAGCCCGCCCCTGCCAGCGACCGGCCGGCGACCAGGCTCGCAGCCCCAGGCTTCCCTCGCCGAGGCCCCGCAAACCCCGCCCGCGGCCAGAGCCACAACACCGGGGCGGTGAGAGGTAGGAGGGGCGAGCGCGCGTCCGCCTGCCATGCACCCGCTCAGCGCGCTCCCGCCGCCGCCATCTTATTGAGACGGGCGCTCTCTGCGACCATTCACCAGCCCAGCCCCGCCCAGCCCCGCCGCGCGGCGCCCTATGGGAACTGTAGTTCTGACCCGCGCGGCCATGAGTTTGGGCGCCATTGCCTCTCGCTGGTGCCGCAGGACGTGCTGGGAGATGTAGTCTTATCTCGCAGGTGGACGGCCGCCATCTTGGTTTCGTTGTTCCTGTGGCGGCGTCGGCGGCTCTCGCCTCAGCGCCCCTGGTGAGGGGAACTCCGTTCCCGAGGGCGATGGTGTTGCCCGGGTCGATGTTTGCTTTGGCTTTTGCGCGGAGATATTTGCTTTATCTTTAGCGAGGCGAAACGTCTCTCCGGCTCTGCTTGCTTTCTAGCGTGAGGAGTTGCAGCCTCTTTTCCTCACCTCAAACCGGCTGGACTTGGGGGAAGAGGGGAGGGGTGTGCCACCTGAGGGGGGTGAGCGCCAAACTTTTCCCTTATCAAACATGGTGGAGGCGGCGGGAAGGGGAGGGCGATGCTGCCGGCCCCGGCTGAAACGTGAGGTGGGGGAGGGCCGTCCCTATCCGAGTTTTGCTTCCCCGGGCGTGCCCACAGGCGCGGCTTGAACAGAGCGGGCAGAGTGATGGCTCAGCGTTCGGCAGCAGATGCGAGGTACTACGGGTGTCCTGTCATCCATTTGTTAAACTGCTTTCGCAGTTTAGGGAGCGAAACGATGACTTCTTTCTTCAGACTTAATCTGAGATATGTGTATTCGTTGATATTTATGGGTGGAGAAATATTTGCAAAAAGGAAAAAAAAATTACCCCGCTGTTGAACCCGTCAGTTCATGATTTGTAGGCAGATACAGTGGGTTGGGAAGGACTTAAGGTTTGTACTAACTCATCTCCTTTCTTGTGATTTATTGAGCGGGGGGAGAGCGTGTTAAATCGTGTTGGTTGAGGAAATTTCAGTTTTGAAAGATAGACTTCTGGTTATATCGCAAGAGCAATGCTGCGCAATTCTGTTTTCTCTGACATCGTTGTCCTAAACAATTAGAAATAAAGGATAGTCACAGACATCTTAGTATTTGTGTATCCACTGCACTGCACAGGAAAAAGCTTTTATGGAAGTTTACCATGCGTGCTACTTTAGGTAATTTTATAATATAGAAAACATTGCTGAAAAACTATGTTCTTTGATTCACTATGTTTGGAAAGAAATCAAGGACGATTTTTTCTTTTTAGTGTCAGTTTCAATGTATTCTATTTGTCAAGCAAACAGAGTAGCTGAGTTTTGTAAATATTGGTATGTATGAGAATAATTTATACTTCTTCTCTTCAATACATTGTTGAAGTTAAGTGGCATCACCTATAAAGCCAGTTGCGTTTTCCCTGTTAAACTCTGAATGAACTTCTTTTTCCTGATCAGGAGCAGGAGTTGAAGAGACATGTCTGAGCAAGTCCTTTTAGCAGTGGTAGTGACGTGTACGTAGCCATTCCCTGTCATGCTTTTGGTCTGAAAGTATTCACTTAGTTACAGAGGTAGCGTGCTTTTTTTTTCCCCTCCAGAAGATTGCCACAATCAGGGTGTTATAGAATAAAAATGTCTTGGTTAGATATTTTTTCAGGTTGTTAACAAACAGAGAGAGTCTCCTTTTTAGAGAGAATATTTGTTTTGATTATAATTTTGAATAGCATTTTACAACCAAACTTCAAATGAAAAAATATTGGATGCTTAAAGGTTTGCTTTTCAACTTTTCATATGATACATTGTCTGTGCAAGGTAATAGATTTTTTTTTACATCTGCCACATGCTCCTAATGTGGTCATATTTTTTGACACAGTCACCAGTTTATGTTCTTCCAAAAGCTGTATTGGGATTGTGAATACCTTGTGTAATTACCCCTTCTTCCTAATGTTCTGACCGTCTGTTTAAAATATAAGATGCTGTCTGTTACTCTTAATGAGATCAGGCCATATCCATATCAGCAGCCATGGGGTGCAGTGGGAGTAGGTTTGTAAAGGCAAGATTTAGTGCTAAGGACTTGAGAGGTGTTTCTTCAGAGTACAGTAGTTTGGTCCCATGGAGGGCACCTGCATAAACAATTGTCATTTGGCAGGTGTGCTCTGGAAAAGAATCGTTTATATAAACCAAAAGGTTTTGCAAATAGGTGAATATGAGTTGTCTTGTTTGAGATGTAGAACAGTAACTGCCCCTTAGTTTATGGGTTTTGGTGCAGGAAACTGTTTACAACACCAGGCTTAACTCCATGTCACTATGAAAGAAAGTGACTGCAAAGAATGCTTATTAGTAACGCTTTCCTTGGTAGCATTGTCTCTAGGGAAACACACTTAGCCAGCTTGCTTATTTTTATTCATGTTGCTTGTCTTGGCTTATGGGAGTTTTGATTGGCTCAAACGTTTGTTATGGTGAGGTGATTACCTAGCAAAGTTTTTCAAGTAACTGAAATTGCCTATTTTTGAGTCTTAAACTACTGAACTGCCCTTTTCCTGAAGATATAGCTGAGCTGGATTATTTCATATTTGACTTCTGAGTTCTGTTGAACGTTTATGAAGTGTTCTAGGAGTTTCACATTATTCACAACTATCTTCTACATGGATGTGATTATCTTAATTGTTTTAAGGAAGACATTTTTCCACGCTACTCTTGCACTGAGTTCTCCAAACTTTAGTAGATTTTGATAATGGGTCATTTTTTAAGTTATCATAAGGAAAAAAAAGACCAGGGATATTTGAAAGGAAGTTTTTTTCTGTCTTTTTCTTCTCTCTGATATTTTTGGTGTAGTTCTAACTTTAGTAGTATATATCTTTTGGACATTAAGATATGTACTATACCACACTTGATTTTAGCTAGAACTCTGAGAAAGTGATTTTTTGTGGTCAAAACTGAATGAAGTTTTAACTTTGTTTGTTGTGATTTCAGTGCTTTTACAGAACTATTAACACCTTGACCCTGTCATTGAAATTGTGGGTAATACTGATCTTCTTCTGATGGAGCCTATGTAATGACAGCATTCCAGAAGCTATTCCTTTATCCATTGTCTACATTTGTAAATCAAGTTAGCTGTTATAATTTTGCTTTGTTCTTGCTAAAGTTATAATGGAAGAGTTTAAATAAAGGAATCTCTAAAACATCTTAATTGAGAGAAAATAGTTTATTTTGGGCTCTTACTACAGTAAATGATGTATCACATTTTGATGAAATGTTACTGGAGGCTCGTATGAGTTTTACAGAAATTAAAAAAAAATATTTGAGATCCTTGTTTTAGCCATCCTGAAGATAATACCGAAAAAATCATTCAGGAAAGAGTCTTTAATGATTGTGTTGCTGTTTGCAACTTTTATTTTAATTTTTTTACACACTGTGGAGACTTACTCAAGACAGTTGATGTAAAAGATGGTCCCTTATGTCTGTAATATGTGTTTGATTCCTGTGTTTAGCTTTTGAACTCTGAGGTAAGTAGACTGTTGTGTATCTTATTAAATTCTTTGCATCTCTCATTGGCATGAGCATCTGTGATAGCAGAAATATCAGAATTTTATTTTTGAGGACAGGTACACAACTTATGTGCATCAAATAATAATTCAGTATGCAAATAAATTATTTTTCAAGCTTTTCCATACTGGTGTCATTTTCCAGTCTTAGGATTTCTTCACAAGCTGTTAATGCTGTCAATAAAAGACAAACATTTGCTTTGCAAATGTTAGTAAGTGCGTAATAACACTACGTCCACTGAACTGAATATTCTTAGAAATACTTTTATGCATTATTTTATTACATAAAAATTGTAATATAAAAGCATTTAATTTTTCACACAGCATACAGTTTCTATTGGTGAAATTGGAGAATTTTTACTGAAGACAGGTTGGAGTAGTGACACAGGATCAAATACAAGCCATTTCTTCTAGCTTGGTTCAGTCAGCTGTTAAAAAAATATGCTGCATTTCATTCAAGCACTTGAAAATAAATTGTTGCTCTAATTTTATTGCTGTTTCAATCTCCTGACACTTTCAAATACTATATAACTCCGTCTTACTAGTTCAGTTGAGTTTCTGTGCCTGCTTCTAGGAGAGCTTGATTGGAGTTTTATTAGTGATCTTTTCCACTTGTAGTCATCCCAGTTACTAATAAAGCTTTCTACACAGCAGTGGTATTCTGTGGTTCCTCTCCACCTTTTTTTTTGTTTGTTGTTTCCTTTACATTAACTGCTGATATTCACTATCAAAGTCTTTACCTTTAGAAGTCCTTCCTTTAGCAATTGGAAAGTTACCTGCTATGTAAGTAGAAACTTACATATGATTCTCCTGCTTCCCCTTGTTTCCAAATCACAGGAATACTACGGGTACTATTTTATTGTAGACTGCCTTCACAGACTTCTCTGGTTTCACACCCTACTTACTCAGTATGATGCTGAGATGTAGTGTTTTTATTAGAGGAAGCAGCTCAGTCTTGCAACAATTTGTTGAGATGACAGCATGCCAGAAACATGTCGCTCTACCTACACTGAATTAGGGTTTCATTATTTCATTTCATTTTCCTTCACCCACTTTTTCCAAGATTTTTTTAGCAAAAAAATGTCTAACTTTGTGTCACCACAAGTTCAGTGTTTTCTCTGTCCTAATTGAAACAGTTACTACTTGGATTACCTGTTTCTAGACTGAGATTTTGTTCACTTTTGCATAGTTTCAAACTGTGCTGCTTGTCTGTTATGTTTAAATATTTTAACTTTTATCTATGGCAAATGACCACTGGTTTTATCTGACAGTATTGTATCAGTTGACATAATTTCAATATGTTATACATTTTAGGGAATTTTTTTCAGGCCAGTTAATCTGAAATCAAGATAATGTTCATGTTCTGTTCATGTTATGCAGCTGGAAGTTGTTTCACTTGTTATTCGTCTTTTCCCTTCTGTACACCTGTAAGTTCTGGTGGACAACTGATGTCATATCCTCAGAGAAATGTTTTCTTCTTAATTTCAATTAAGGTACTATTTGATATTCATGCATTTTCTCATCTGGTACTAGCAATGTATTTTGTTCCACACAATAAGCTCAAAAGATAAAATATACCAGGTGGCCGCCATTTATGAGAATTTTTAAACACAATTATTTTTGCCATCACTGGTACCACCTTGGTATTTTTTAAATTGCTGGATACTTAACAGTGAGATGGACAAGACTTTCTTTTGACTAACATAAATTAGTTTTTAAAGCCTCTGCTTTGCTACAAACTGAGCCTTTAAGAGTGCTCTGAGAAAGGGGAATGATTTGTATATGCTGGCGAGAAAGACACTTTCGAGAATAAGGAACAGCTAGAAAATATTGAAAATACTAGAATAGGAAATGGAAGCAATCTTGTGCTCATTCCTGTTTCTTGAAAGCAAGGAGTGGGAAGGGAGAAGCAGGGAGAAAAGCAGGGAGAATAGTGAAGGGATATTAACTGACAAAATTTTATTATTGGAAATGGTGCTCAGTAAATACTAGAGGTTGCCAGTAACAATGGAATTATTGGGAGCTAATTGATAAAGGGGTGCTTATAAGCGTGAGATGAAACTTGGAATGTTGTGTGGGATGCAGCTCTTTTTCCTTTGATTGAAGTCTAGAAAGCATGTTCTGATAAATGTGTATGTTTTCCGTATGAGATTGTCCTATTGGAACTGAAAAACTTAGGAAGATGTTCAGCATTGTGGTCTTTTATTTGATAGATGCATGTAAAAGCTATGAAGCCACTCCTATTGTGAGAAGCTCAAATGCTGCTAAAGGGTTAAGAGAAGAGTTCTGGTCTCTACATCAACTTCTGTTCGTTGAAACACAACACACTGAATATAAACACAGCATTATGTACCTGATCTTGCATTTTCAGAAGACATCATAAATAGTAACCCAAATGATTAGAATATGATTAAAATTTGGATATTTTTGTCAGAACTCTTTCTGTTAATATGGCTTTCTTTAATATCTTGACTTCAGTTGGCTAGTATGTTTCAGTAGAAGAACTTCAGGAAAATATTAACATGGCCATCATCAATTTTTAAAAGTCAGTCGTGGTTCTTTAATAGCAGAAACTCATCTCCAAATGCAAAAATACATAATGACCTTCTTATATTTGGTTGCTAATGAGGCCCACGTAAGTTCTGGAGTGGGGAAGTGGCATTTAAAGAAAAAATGTCACTCTCTTAGGTTTGTGTAATTTGTGATTGTTTAATAGAGCTGCTTTATTTGTCTGAAAGGGTGTGACTTCTCCAAATAGGAAGGGTTCCTGTCATAGGGAGCAGCTGTGAAGTTGAGTAGTGAATGCCCAGTCTGCATGACAGTAGAACTGAAGTGGTTTGAGTCAGTGACTTGAGGTAGGAAGAAATTTTTTCTGTATGCTTTTCCATAATACATGTTAAATACATGTTAAATACATGTTAAATACATAATAAATACATGTTAAATAGTTTGTGCTATTATCACACTTGGATTTTTTAGCAGGGTGTGTTGCAGTATGGCAAGGAGTAGTGGTTTTAAACTGAGGAGGATTGGTTTAGATTAGATGTAAGAAAAGAGGTTTTTTACAGTGAGGTTGCTGAAACACTGGAAGAGGTTGCCCAGAGAGGTGGTGGATGCCCCATTGCTGGAGACATCCAATGTCAAATTGGACAGGGCTCTGAACAACCTGATCTAGTTGTAGATGTCTGTGTTCATTGCAGGGGGTTGGGCTTGGTGACCTTTAAAAGGTCCCTTCCAACTCAGAATATTCTGTGATTTTGCTTGTTTGAATCTGGCAAAAATAAGACCACAGGTTCATGCTACAGAAGGTGAAGTTTGTTTTATTTTTTTGAGATCAATTTAATAACTAAATAATTTACTATATAATTAGAGCTACTGAGGATTCAGCTATTTACTTTGATAAAGAACAAGGGAAGACGTCAGAAGTTCACATATCAGAAGTATCTGCATGTATAAGAAACTACTGAAGGCAGTAGTTAAGTAGTAAAGGATTGGTAAGTTCCACTAGTTGGATACCATGTCTCTATGCATTAACAGACAAAAGGGTGTGTGAATTTTACCCTGAATTAGAGTTTTATTCAAAACTTTTAATTGAAGGCATCTGTTTTTAAAAGACGGGCTTTAACACAAAGAAAGGTTCTGAATTTGAGCTAGAAATTACTGGGAAAGATTCTATGGCTTGTCTCAAGCAGGGATAATGACTAAATGAGCAGTGGGTTTCTGCAATTTAAAAATAATTCAGTTTCTTTTCTTGTAATGTAATAGTGAATAGTATTTTGTGTTTAAGGCAATATTGTTTCATATGACAGTATAATGTACAAGCATAAATGTCATGTTCATATGTAAGGTACTAGCCTTTACCTGAAGTTGGTCATGCTCAATTATTTCTGTAAGAAAGGCTTTAAAAGAATATGTTTTTAAGTTAATAAAAAAATAGAGTCTTACTGTCTCCAAATACTGATAAAGCTACAGGTGGTTTTATGTGATGAATGCGGCAGGTCAGCCACTTTGCAGGGTACAAGTCTTCAGACTTGTGATACGTATATTGTTTTCTGAATAAGTATAAAATGCTTATTAAATAAATAAAGCAAATTAATTCCAAAATTTAATTTTTGTTTTTGTTCAGTTGAAACATAAATATTTGATTACTTTTTTTTTTCCAGATATTAAGTCTTTAAAACAGGTACTTGTTTTCAGGAAGTACAATGGACAACATCAAAAAAGTTGCTAACAGCTCTTGCAATGATGGAGTTCTACTTAGAATGGGCCTTAATGATAACAAAGCTGGAATGCAGGGTTTGGATAAAGAGAAAATCAATAAAATCATCATGGAAGCTACCAAGGTTGGTTTGATTATTTTTTTCTTAGTGCTTTATCTGTGGTCTAGTATTGTCAGGCCCTCTTCCTCCGTTCCCCTAATGTTATCCCTCTTAAAAGAAACGCATATGTGGGGAGGAAAGGGAGGGACCGTAGCTTAGGGTACCGTAAGGTATTGTTGGATTCATTCACATGAAGGAGCACAATTCCTCCGTGCTTCTTTTTTGTCCAAAGCAGTACATCAATATCACAGCATTTTTCAGAGGTAATTGTGAAGGTTGCAGCTTCCTTAGGCCTCTTTTTTTGCCCTTTTCCATTCCTTTTGCTCACCCTATCATTAATCAGCCAAGCAGATTTACTTCTTTTTGTCACCTTCCTGTACCTGATGAATTTGATGTAACCAAGTTTTCCTAGTACTTTCAGCAGAATTTTTGTGTGCTTGCTGCCTATCTTTGTGGCTGTCTTCTCAGTATCCAAGAGAGGTGGCCAGTAGTCTGCAACTTTGTACTAAAGGTCCACAGCAGACTTCACAAACCTACAAAGCATTGAAATATTAGTAATCTTAGTTGTTACTGGACAGTTCGCATAGAACAATACATGGATAACACTTTATCTGAGCAACTCTGCATTTTCTTACTTTTTCTTGCACAAGTGTCTATTTTATTTGGTGTCACTATGGTCTGAGATTATGTGCTTGATGTTTTCCTCATGAGTCCTGTATTTACTACTATTGCCCTGTGGTGAACTGCAGGGGAAGGTCGGGGGGGAAGCAGAAAACATACTGCCAACAGTTCTTATTAGGCAAACTTTTGCTTTTTTTTTTTTATTGCTTGTAATTTTGTGTTGATGATACTTCATATGCTGTCAAGCTCATTATTGATTAGATGTTTCTTCTGCTTACTCTGTTGACTCTTTCTTGAAAACAGTGCTTTGTCAGACATATCCCAAGTAATGATATTTATATTAATTAATGCATTATTGCAATTACTGTTTCATTTCCTAGTATGAAACAGTATGAACTGTAGAATAGACTTTCAAAACTGATATACAGGCATCTAACCACTAGAATATATTTCTGTCAAAAAAAAGGAAGAGATTATAAATACCAGGTGCACTTCAAGAAATCTGAAAAGAAGATTTGATTCTTTTCCTTAAGCATTTCTGTAATTTTCGAAATTACACCTTCAAACACTCCCCACAACTGTAAAAGCAACAAGATTAATGATATTTCAACTGTGAAATACTGCAAGAGATGTAAAAAAAAAAAAACCAACTTAATGGTAATCTCAAGTATTGGGTTGCTTTCCACACCTACATTTTGGTACTCATTTCTTTCAGTGAGTCTCAACAAGTCATATTTGATGGCATAGGGGAGAAAAGATGAAAGGCATGTCTGATATTCAAAGAAAACACACCCTAATTTCTTCTAATTAGAGATTTCTGCTATTGAGACATGACACATTACAGTCCTGCCATTCCTCTTTTTTATAATTATTACAAAAGTGGATATTTTTTCTTTTTCCATGAATGCCTGAATCTTACTTGTCTATGGCTGAACTCTTGGTATCAGTGACAGTTTGGTAGTCTGACAGTTTGACCTAAAAATTTCTCCACTTTTGCAGATTTTACCAGGTAGTCCAATAAAGGATATTGCTTTTTCTTGCAAATCTTATTTCCCTTGTAAACTAAGCAGATACTGTAAGAAAAATATTTTATTTCCTGGTTTTGAATGTTCTTCTTTTCTATTTTACTGTATGCCCTCTTTTCTTTGTTATGAGTCAGGAGGGAGAGTCACATTATACATTCTGTGAATGATTATGGTCTTCTCATTACATCTCCTTTTATTCATGCCTTTTCTTGAAGGAACAGTTACATACTTGAGAGCAACAGGGCTTTTTTATACCTGTTTGGTTTTGATCATCCTCTTCCAAATAGCTTCTAATTCTGCAGTGTTCTTCAAGATTAAATGGCCAACAAAATACTCAACTAGTGAATATAATTTTATATTTCTATATATATTAAGCTATATGGAAATCTGAAAAAAATGCTTAAATAAATTGTTATTAGAGTTTTATACTCCATACCTTGGAGGTGTTGCAAAGAATAGTTTGACTCCTTTCTACTCTTTTAAAATTTTTGTTGTCAAGTGCTAGACTGAATAAACATACAAAGTTTTCTAAACAATCCCTTTAACTCACTTGAGTATAGGGCCTCTGAGTAGGAGAAATATTTGTGTGATTTGAAGAGAGACATGTAAAGAAGTTTTTGCGTATATTTATGTGAAAATCCAAAGCATGCATTAGAAATAATTTCTGTGTTTTATGTTTTCTGTGTTTCTGTGGTTATTTAAAGGAGAAGACGAAGACAAATAAAAGCTTCAATGTTTTTGCAATTTTTCTTTTCTTTCAGGGTTCTAGGTTTTATGAAAACGAACTTAAAAAAGATCAACAAGTTAACCAACGAATTGAAAAAATGCTGCAGCTAAAAGAGAAAATAACAACACAACAGCTCGTGAAAGCACAGCTGCAGGTACTAATCTTGTAATGACTTTGGAGTAAATGTCAGATCATAAACATTTTGGTGTCTTCTGGCTTATTGCATTAAATTCTATGGATAGGCACAATGTTAACTATTGTTTTGATGTTAGACATGCACATAAAAGTGCACAATGTTTTGATGATGTCATCTTAAAAACTTGCTAGAAGAATAGATTGTAAAATTACTCTGAAATGTTCTCTAAATAAGTAAAGCAAAGCGAATTAATTCCTATTCTAAGTCTGATAGGTTTAAAGTGATGTCATTATGATTTATGTAAAGGTTTGTTAAATACTTTGCTAATAAGTATCATGTCACTCTTGGGTTTTAGAATATATGTATATTTGTGTTCACTGGCCTGTGATAGAATGAAGGACATCACAGTTGTCAACAATTGTGGATATAACTGATGCCTATTCTATGCTAATTAATGAAAAATCATAATGGCAAGCAGTCATAAGAAATACAAGTGTCCTCAACTAGACAGGTGAAGAGGCTATTTCTCTTTTCAAATGTTAGTGGCAGATAGTAGTCTCCAAAGTATTACTGAGTATGAAATGTTAAAAATTGCACACCAAACATTACTAGGCACAACAGAACCAAAGTTGCTTGTAGGAGCTGAATTCCTTTCCATTTTCATTTGTGCTGTGATTTAGTCTTCAATTACACAATTGATTACTAGTTTTCCTTAACAAGATTCCTGTTTTATTCAGTACTCGTTGCAGACAGTGTTCACTGAGGGGAAAATTATTCAGTATTTGCTGTTGTCCTCAGTGTTCAATGGGTGGCCTCAAGCTGTATTTGTTGAACACTAGTCTAACACAGTTTTGAATGCAGAATCACTGACTTCCTCATAGAGTTTTCTATGTTGTACACCACACACTGTGACTTCTTAATTCATGCAATATTCCAGCAAAGTGGAGTGATATTTATTGGTTTATAGATGGGGAGCTGAAGCACATAAAGTTTCGACACATCCATTAATTTTCAATGCCATTGTGAGGATTATAGGTTGAGCTTTTTCAGTTGTACAACTTTTTTCGTTCATTTCAGATTTGCCGATCACTTCCGTACTTTAGATACCAGTGTTTCAAATTTGTGCCCAGAAAAGTTTTCCATTCTGAGTACTTCTGAAAAGTTTGTTGTGAGTCTGTATGCCACAACTGTTTTTAGTGAATCTTTAACATGGATCAGTTATGACTCTGCTTGTCTAGGTTTTTTTAAGTTAACTAAGGTAACTTTTAAGTAATTTAAGTACAGAAAAAATACTTATATTTTCATCCTACCTTCACCACAGAACTATTTATTTTGCAGAGACTAGTCTTTCTTATAAAACGAATGACATGAATGACATAAATACTATAATTAATATTATTGTATAGTTATGTAATGAAAGAATATATGGTGCACATAGTGGAAGCCAAGAAATTTGTATTGCTTTGACTACCTCGTGTTGTCTTTTTCTGAACTTAATTCTTTGATCTTGCAACATAATGTTATATTCTTTTAATGTTTCTTATGAAAACTGGTTTCTATAGAAAAAAAAAAGAAACTTAAAGAGAGAAATTTTCTCATGTGGATCTTACTGGGACCCGAGTTTCAAATTCCATGTTTGAAATCTGTATGCTACTTGCTGAAATAGCCATAATCTTTATTTCCAATAGAGAAGCTGTTAAGTCAGCTTGAGACTGTCATTAGAGGGCTATAGTATGCACACAATTTTAGATCTTAGCTGCTATAAAAATACCTTGAAATCTTGGATTTTCATTTTATTCTCTATATGCACGTAAGTTCTGGTTCATGGTTGTTGGTGCTCTAATTCCTTCATCATGAATGGTCACCACTTTGCTCTCTCCTCTCCTTTCTTTAATTTATCACTTCCTGAATTTTCGTTTCTTGTCCAATATCCGCAGATTAGCATCAGTCCTCTTTCCATAGCAGTCCTTGTCTATGCCCCCAGAGTCCCCATTAAAGTTCGCAGTCTTGTGGCTGACCCAATCTTATTTGTCTATATCTGATATTCTAAACACCTCCCCCTTTTTCTGTCACTGCCAGTTACTCCTTCCCAGGCCTCCACCTTTGACTTTGCAAGTCTTCTTTGTCCTATTTGGTTTTCTTAAATATTGCTTATTGTTTAATCAGCTCTATTCAGTTATGGATATTGTCAGTTCTTATTATAATCTTCTTTATTGTTGTCATCTGTTGAGTTTTTAATTCTTCTTTTTAGTACTACCTTCTGATAAGAGAACCTGTTTTCCTAAAATTTTAAGTGGGAAGTATTCTGGAATTAGAAAGGCATTCATATATCTACCCCTGTGAACACTGCAGGTTCTCATCTGCAGATTAAGTCTTGTTTGTAGGATGGTTAGAGGCTCAGGTATGGTTTCCTAAGATGGCAGTTGATTTAAGTGCTGTAATGTAAAAACCAAACAAAAGTATCACCACTTTTCTGGACTTTTGGACAAAACTCTGGTTATATGCTGGAAACAGTAATATAAGTAAAATGTAGAATCTGTGACATAATGCTGTCTTTCTTGCCACTAGAATGTGTGTATGCCAAGGAATTTGTGAGTATATTCCTCAAATTCTGCAGTTTTTCTTAGAAGGCTTTCTTTGCAGGAGGGCACTTAGCACCATTGATTTTGCAAATATTGAAGATTCGAAAGGACTTGTAAATCTTAAAAATGCTGTTTCTGTGTTCAAATATTTATTTGGGTTTTTTGGTTTGGTTTGGTTGTTGTTGGAGGGTTTTTTTGTTTGGTGTTTTGCAGTTGGATTTTTTTTGTTGTTGGTTTTAATAATCTTAAATGTGAAGGTAGTATAATGTTTTCCTATTGAATGTAATTGTAATCTTTTAAGGGAAATTATATATTGTACAATATCACATAATGATTAATTTTTGGAAATTTTTCTGTAACAAAGCTAGATTATCCCAACAACCTAGAGTGGAACTGCTTGAAATTCAGCAGTAGTTAGTAATACATTAAAAAGTATCCAGCTGCTACCAGTTTTGGAAACTTCTGTACTGATGTTTGCTGTTTTAATCCATGTTGGTTTTATCCCAGATGTTTATTCTGTAAATAGTTACTGTTTTCTTGCTTTTATTGACTTTTCTATCTTGCTTTGAAAACTTGTATTTTCTATCACGGGATAAGAAAAAAGAAGTTACTCTTCAAATTGTCTAAAAGTTGCTATAAGTAAAATTAAGCTTCTAATTATAATTTGTACTTTTTAGTTGGGTTTTTTTTTCATCTAGCTTAGAAATATATATTTAAAAATATATCTTTTTATCTTAAAAAGGATAATTGAAAGCAGCTTTTAGAAACTTGTCAGCCTGACTTGCATCTAAGGAATTACCCCATACATTTTAAGGAAAGGTTTGTAGATGTCGAGAATTCTCTGAGTAGATCTGGTTGTGTTTTGTTTTGGCATATTACTTGTATCAGTTCCTTTTGCTGAAGAGTTATCTTTATGTGTTTCTTATTAGTTTAATGTAAATTTGCTTCATTCTTTAGATGTGTATGTTATCTGATCCTAAGTATCATGTTAGAAAGTATATTTGGTGAGAAAAAGCAGAAAAGAAGTTTGTTACAAATGCCATAAATTGAAATACAGAAGTTACGCAACTACAGCAGCAATTGACAGTATTAATTAAACAGTTTGAATTTGAGGGCTACTTGAAAATTATCTGTTAAGTATGATTTAAAATAAGGATGCTTTTGATGATTATAATGTGACATGAATCCTTGCTGAATTAGTAGCACAATGAAAATAATGTTAATATCCCACTTTTTTGTTTGCTTGAATGGCTTTCCCGCTTGTGCTTTTAATTTGTCTGAACCAGTTTTCTCGGCGTCAGAGAGTGTACTGTGCTATTCTGTTTGAAGTAACCTAGTTAAAGGTCCCATTCTAGCCTTTCATCCCTCAAATCAACTTGGAACAAAACAAAGAAAAGACTGTAAATCATTAACCAGCAATTTAATTAGAACATTCCAAGCTTACTTGCCTCGGTTCAAGTAACTTGAGCTCAAAGATTGTTCTTGTGGATTCTTGTTTTAATGTTCTTTTATTAAGCAGCTCTGTTGAGGGAGATAAAAAAGAGAGGAACTGTGCAAACTGCATGTAAATATTCCTCTCCAGAACCAGAAATGCATTATAGTCAGTCCAGAGACATTTCTGTAGTAGTACCCTGATGCCAGGAGAGTGTGTGTCTGTGTATTCTTGAGCCTGCAAGAAAAGTGAATCATAGGTTCCTTTTTGCTAATTCTATTTCTTGCTCTATCATGCCTATCAGGTTTTTTTACTAGCAGTAGCAGCCTTTCGTTGTGTAGATCGAGGTTACCATAGTCATCAGTGTGGTCAGATAATCATATTTTGATAGTACATTCACTTTTTTTGTATTTTCTCTTACTTCTAGAATGATGTGTGATGCTGCTGCCAACATAGTCATCCTAAATCAGTAGACCTTAAAAATCCTGTGTCAAATATTTCACTTACACTTTCTCATGACAGCACAGCTCATACCTCATCCATAGTTCAACAGTATTTCCAGAATAAGCACATGATCTGCATGACTTTTGGTATAAAGTGCAAGCAAATTAAGCACAATCAAAGTATTTCATAGAGTGATCTGTGTGCTTGGCCTCTGCCTTCCAACACCATGGAGCTGATGAAGCAGTACTGCTCACAGTCTACTAGTAGATATCTTTAACACTTGGACTGAAACACACTTCGTGTATAGGCTTTTCTTTAAAAAAACTTGCAATTTTCCTAGCAGTCTAGCCTTCTATGATATGGGTTCCTCTAACAAAAGGTGAGGAATTTTATTGAGAGATTGACAGTAGCTTATTTAGAGATAAGCGAACCTATTTGTTTGACACCTTATTTCTGACAAGAGAAGATAGATGAATATGTCCTGTGAGCTGCTGGTCTTCTCTTCACCTTTCTAGGGAGATTTTTTGAAGTGTGATAACTTTATTTAGGACTTTTGGAAATTCTTTAATAGCATGTTTTCATTTTTTGCAAATAACCTATATTGCTAAAACTAAGTGCTTTAAGTAAAGCTGCATATTCAGTGGTCTTACAAGTTCTGTCTGAATCAGAGATGTCATTTTTCTTTTCACATATATGGGGTTTTGTTGTTTGATGAGTAGGATTTTTTGCTGTTTTTGGCTGAGATAGAGTTAATTTTCTTCACAGCAGCTGGCATGGGGCAGTGTTTTGGAATTGTACTGAAAGCAGTGTTGATAATACAGAGATGCTTAGCTGTTGCCAAGCAGCACTTGCAGTGAGCCAAGGCCTTTTCTACTCCTCCCACCATCCCACCAATGAGGAGGCTGTGGGTGCACAGGAGTTGGGCGGGGACACAGCCAGGACAGCTGACTCTAACTGACCACAGGGATATTCCAGACCATATGGCATCATGTTCAGCGTATAAAGTGGGGTGTAAGGGGATGAAGGAGTGACTTTTGCAGTTATGGCATTTGTCTGCCTACGTAACTGTTATGTATGATGAAGCCATTTTTCCTGCAACTGGCTGAACACCTGCCTGCCCATGGGAAGCAGTGAATGAATTCCTTATTTTGATTTGCCTGCATGTGCAGCTTTTGCTTTCTGCGATCAATTGTCTTTGTTTCAACCCATGAGTTTCACTTTTATGACTTTTCCACTGTGAGGAAGTGAGTGAATGGCTGCATGAGCTTAGGTGCTAGCTGGGGCTGAACCAGAACAGCTGGGGTTTTTTTCACTGGATTTTGAGGTGGTTTTTATACCAATTGGTACAGCAGCATTCTCTCTGAGGGCAAGTTTCATCCGAAACTTTGTTGGGGTGCTGCTTTGGTGGGGATTTGGTTTGTTGAGGTTTTTTTCTTTAACTATATGCAAGGTGCATTGGGGTATTTAGGACCATCTATACTGTTGCACTTCTGCCAGGTTAGTGGTATTTCAATTCCTGGTTTCTTCTGTTCAGGTGGACAAGCTTGTGATAGAACTGGAACAGAGCCGTAACCTTAGCAGTACAATTGTACACATTGACATGGATGCCTTCTATGCAGCCGTTGAAATGAGAGACAATCCAGAGCTGAAGGAAAAGCCTATAGCAGTGGGATCAATGAGTATGTTGGTAAGGCCAAGTACAACAATGTTCAACTAATACAGAAATCAATTACATGAATCTTAAGCCTAATAAACCATACAGTAATAACATAAATATAATGATGCTGTTTAATACATAGTGTGGAAAACCCAAAAATAATAAAGGAAACAGTTCTTAGACTTCACCATGTAAGCTGGATTTTACTTTTCAGAAGAAAGTGTATTCATGAAAACTTAAGATATATAAACAGTGAAACAAAGGAGAAGGGAGAGAGAACATGCATATAAACTCCTAGTCTTGTCAGTCTTTTCTGTGTGGAGAAAAGTGATTAGAACTTTATTATTTTATTCTAAAGTTGAAGAAGAATTTGATTACTGAACACTAAACTTACTTAATCTCTTTTAAGTCCACCTCAAATTACCATGCTAGGAGATTTGGTGTGCGTGCAGCCATGCCTGGATTTATTGCTAAAAAGCTGTGTCCACATCTAACTATCGTACCACTAAACTTTGAAAAATACGGCAAAGTGAGTAAAGAGGTAAGTCTGAAAGTGGTCTCTAACCAAAAGTTAGTGTATTTGTTTTTAGACTGTATCAATAACATCAGTTCCAGATAATATAAACAGTGATAACATAAACTCTTCAGTAATGTGAATTTAAACATAAGTCAAACAAAACATGAGTGCTTTTGGGCAAGGAGATGAAAAAGCATTGCACTTACCCAATATGGCCATTTTACTGAAGTTAGTAGTGATGCTGATAGAAGTTTTGAAAGCCTCTGTGTAGTAAGCTAGTGGTAGCACTTGAGCTTTATTATTCTTAAAAGTTCAAAACCATGGAGCATCATTGAATTATTAGGAAGTTGCAAGTACATAGGAAACATGTAGATAATAATTTCATACATGCATAATCATCATTTTGAATACAAATTACTGGAGAGAAAAGCAAAGAGCATTACTGACTGCTAAAAGCAGATTAGTTTTTTTTAAAAGAAGGGACTTCATAGAAAGGGCAAAAGAAATAGGGAGAAAAGAAATAATATTTTGCTTTAATGGAAGTAGTTTTACTTAGTGCCAGAGGAAATAGTTATGATACCTAAAAGCCTGTTTAAAAAAAAAAGAAATAAAGAACTTTTGTACATTTTAAATCAAACCAATGCATGACACAAGTATCCTGATTTTAATAAAATTATGTCGAGCCTTCTTTATTTATTTCTGTGAAGCCTCAGTCCCTTCACATATATAAAGTAAGGTTGATCTTACTTGATTTTTTTCACTTCTGTAAAAAAAAAAGCATATATATATATGCATATTTCAGAATTGGTTTGAACTTACTAAGGTTCTTCGATTTCATGATGTGTGTTTCATTTGTTATTTAATAGGGTAAAGTATTAAAGAATGAAAGATTTGCCTTTATCTGGATTTTAGTTACGTCTTTTTCTTGGGATTTGGATTGAAAATATTTAAATTTATTTCATTTTGTCTTTTGAATTTCAGTAGTGAATCCTATCTTTATTCAGTTTCAGAAAGATGAAGTGCATGTGGACAAAAGTTGAATACCTAGGAATTTGACCCAAACTGATAGGAAAAAACATGACACAGTCAGATTTTCCTCCATGTTTAAAAAAAAAAAGAGAGGAGAGAAGGTAGAGCTTTTATTTTGACCATTTATTTTATTATGTTTCCTTCTACGAAGATGGACTTTTCACTAAAGATCTCCCAACAAGTTTTGCCTGTGGTATTAATCACTGCTATAAAACATTGTCTGTAACTTCAGTTTTAATGTAATTTAAAAACTTAGATTTTTGTTGTTGCTGGTGGGTTTTTTTAACCTTTGTATAGGTGACACCTGATGCACTGTGCACAGAAAGTTGCATCAGCTCTTCTGCTGTGCTGAGTTTCCAGGTCCCCAGAGTTTTATTCAGGTGGTTACTGCAGCATCTGTGAACTGAGTGGCTGTGGAGTCCTTACGCACTCACTGATCTTAGTGGCCTTTGCAGTAAAATACATTGCTCAAAATCTGTTTAGTTCTTACTTACTATTAGTATCCTGCTACTTGTGAGAAGCACTGCTATAATTTTACAGTATTAGGGAATAATTTGTTCTGTAAGTATCTTTAATATTTATTTAACATCTTGAAGTTTCAGAGTACATTTGTTTATGTCCTAATTTTGTGTCAAGATCTGGTCTTACAGCAAGTATCTTTAATGTTTATGGATCATCTTGAAGTTTCAGAGTAGATTTGTTCATGTCCTAATTTTGTGTCAAGATCTGGTCTTACAGTAACAAGACTTTAAACTTTCACTATGTGTTTATCAAGGTTAGAGAAATACTGGCTGAATATGATCCCAATTTTATGCCTGTGGGCTTAGATGAAGCCTACTTGAATATAACAGAGCACTTGGAGGAAAGACTGAACTGGCCTGAAGATAGGAGAAGATTATTTTTTAATATAGAAAGCACTACAGGTATAGGTAAGCAAATTACTCACTTTTCATGAGGTCACCAGACACTGAATGGACAGACTGTTTCTTTTAGGAATTCTAGGCAGAATGATGATAGCACTAAATTATAGTTAAAGTTTAAGCTTTATTTTCCTTAAAAGGATTTTATTATTACTATAGCACAGAATTTATTATTAGAATGGTACAGGATTTCTACAAGAATAAGTGTAGTGCAATTTAAGTAGTAAAATACAGAACTTATAACACAACTTAATTTACGA